>CM039523.1:14745394-14800450 GCA_022433055.1 Begonia peltatifolia
ATATGCAGTGGCAATGGACCAAGCACCCGCTCCATCATTCTAACGTGCGGGGGGGGGGAAGGCCTCATTTATCTCCTCAACTGATCTTTCGTAAAAAATGAATGCTTAAGGGCTTCGCTGGCCGTAAGTCGGGAGGCAGGATCGTATTGAAGCAGGCCCTGCAGGAGATGAATTAGGTCGCCAGCAGAATGGTCTACATGCTGCATCACCAAGTTCTGCATAAAAAAACATCACCCATGAGTTAAATAATCAGATGTGCAGAATAATATTTCATGAGAATCGGTAACACAGATTATTATCCCAACCTGCAGACGAGGTAGCTTCTGCACCGCTTTAATACTATCTCTTGAGGTTGCGCCTTCAGGCCAATTCAGTCTACCTCTTCTTATATATTTGTCAGCATGTCGACTAAAGACAAATATCCCATCTTAGGGTAATTTTCTAATAAGAAATGAAAAAGAACACTTAAAAGATTGTAAATTATAAATACTTACTCTGCCCTCTTAAGGATATGCAGTGGCAATGGACCAAGCACCCGCTCCATCATTGCAAGGTGCTCCAAATTCTCATGAGTTTGAAATAATGCCTCCCCCTGAAAATGAGATTTGTATAGAAAATATTAATACATTAATAATCAGAAACATCCTCAAGAATCGATAAAAGATCCTTCAAGAATGTACCGTGCATAATTCCACCAATATACAACCTACACTCCATATATCACACGGATAACTCCATCCAAGACCTAAAAAACACATTTAAGTTCTGGTGACTCAATTTATTCATGAAAGGCAACGAGGACATGGTCAACAAGGAGACAGTGCTTACCCAGAATAACCTCTGGTGCACGATAATGCCGGGTCGATACAATGTAAGTTTGATCCACACGCTCATATGTTGTGCTCCCAAAGTCAATAACCTTAATTGCACTTGTCTTTGGAACTCTTTTATAGAAAGTGATATCTTTAGGCGATCGAGATGAATACTGCAATTAGTAAAAGATAAGTCCAAAGTTCAATCCTTCATCCTTTCAAGTTAAAGAGTACAAAGGGTACTAGTTCCTATCGTGTCATCATACCAGAAAATTTTCCAATATAATTTTTCACACACCTTGTAATCTGGAATTTTAACATATTCGGGTGACACTAGGAGGATATTCTCTGGCTTTAGATCTGTATGAATCATTCGTAAATCATGCATGACTGCAAAGTAAGAACAAACTTACTGTCAAAATCCCGAACTGAAAGTTCACCACATTTCCTAATCTCTTTTATAGTTTAGTTATATCAGTAAAAATTCTAAAAATATTTTTTTTTACAGAAATGAGAATTTTGAGTAATGCATATAGGCCGCCACATTAGCAACATCCAACTGATAGAAAAGAATAAAACAGCTTGAATAATTACTACACACATGCTACACATTCCAAAAGTTGTCGGCCAATCTCACAGACTAGATCAATGGGAAATGAGCGATAATTGTTTTTCCGTAGAAAATCGTATAAGCTTGGTCCAAGCTTCTCAAACACCTGTTGAAACCATTTCAATTCACCCAAAAGTCTTAACCCCAAAATTTTTATTAATTGGGGAAATGAATCCATGACAAAACAACTATATACTTACAATACAGATATGGTTACGATAGTCAAACCAGTTCCGTATTTGAACACAACTGCAAGGAATAAAGAAATTTAACCTTTGCCACAAAGTAAACACATCATCTAATAATACCGGTAAATGCAATTGAAACATGTATAAAAGTAGAATCTCACCGGCTGCCACCTCTATCAAACTTTTGAAGCTGTTGCAGCACTTCAATTTCAATCATAGCAGCCTCACGATACTTCCTAACACCACGAACAATTTTGATTCCCACCATTTCCTTTCTTTCTCTATCCCAGCATTCTAAAACCTGACCAAAAGTTCCTTCACCCAGTTTGCTCTGTATAACATCTAAAGTGAAAACAGCATGAAAACAATCAGAAAAGGTACAGAAGTAAGCACAACTCATCTGGTTACGTAAAACAATACAAAACAATGTAATATCACATAAAACAACATTTCAACATAAATAAGCTTCTAGCTCAGTCAATTAAATTACTAAGTTAGAACCCATGTCTAAAATAACCACAATAAGATATTTGCTACTTCTAAAAATATAGCTACTTTTAGTAGATGAAAACATTTATACTATAGAAAATGAAATAATAAATGGAGTTCCTTTAGTCATGAAAAAGTGTAATTACAGCGAGGAGTTAAATTTTCTCCAATTGCAAACATGTAATGGCCATCTTTGTCATCCTCTCTCCATGGGGGGGAGTCATTTCGAGCTACTCCCTTTAATATTAGAGAATTAGTATATTCTGAGGGTGCTCTTGAAGGTGCAAGGCTTGTCACATTTCCAACCTCTTGTCCATAAAACATTCCTACCTGAGCCTACACATAGCCACCCATTCACAGACCACTCAAAATTATATTAAGTTTTTGTTCGCAAAAACTTTCACCCGCGTGTAAACCTTTCAGTAACACATCTTATCAATGATTATAATTTCAAAGCATCGATGCACTGAAAACCAAGTAATATACATCCTCCGTCAGAAAAAATAATCAAGAAGAAATATTCCCCAGATATGAGCCAGGAACAAAATATATTTTATTCCACGTCGTCAAAATACACAATTTAGCAACTAATAAAAATATTTATCTTCCAACTTCACTTGAAATTCCGACACTAACAAAATATTGAGAGCTAATTTTTTCAATAAAAAACAACATCAATCGTCGATCTTCAAAGCTCAAGCAGTGTCAACAAAAAACATTTAAACAAAACAGAGACTAGATTTAAATCGAAAGATCGACTGACACAAAAATAAATTATCAGCTAACATACAGATATTATCAGGAATATTAGATCTTATAGAATAAAAAAACTGAAATCATACAAAGAAAAAAAAATCCTTATGGACTACTTAAACTATTTTTATCAGATCTAACAGATAGATGATTTTTCCCTGACAAACAGTTTAAAGCGTCATCAAAATATACCAAAAAATTTGAAAATCTTGAATCGCAATAGAAACCTAAAGCAATAGGTCAGATAAGTCTAACAAAGATAAAAGAGACGAAATCGTACCTGAGGAATTACATACCTACTAAACAAAACAAAACCAAACAAAACAACAACAACAACAACAATTAAATCAGATCTGAGAATAAAAGATCAAAGATGATACCTTCGCCGTCTGGGGAAGAACGTCCCAGCCCAAACGCGCTCTCTTTCTAGGCCGCCGATCCATATGCGTATGCGGAAACTCAAGCACGCGATCCATTTCCATGATCACAGCCACGACCTAGAGGAATTTTGCAGACGTATTGAAGAGAACAAAAAATTAGACGCGCTGAAACGAGAAGAGGGAAAGATTGTGAGGCAAATTCAGCCCGTAACCCTACATTTAACCAGGCAACTAGGAGAGATGAACAACAGCGAAATCTGACCGTCCACGTGTACGAATATAAGCCGTTAGAATGACCGATCCGCTTTATCTAGCTGTTGAGTGAATACTTTACACGAATTTAACTCTGGTTAGGATTAAGTAGGTAGAGTTAGAGTAACCATGGGTAGTCATCTCTTTTTAAGAATCAGAATAATTGGAAAAAGTTAATCTGGTGGATCTTGACCAAGTGACGGGTTTTATATGGCCCATTCTAGCTGGGCTTAAAATCAATAATTAATCCACAATAATTTTAAATTATATTTTTAGGTTAAATTTATTTATTAATAGTAACAAATTAATTGCATGTATTTATCCTTGCATATTTCACTTTTATTCAAATGCATGGCAATGAATAGAGTGATTACGCTTGGAGATAAATTAATATTAATCTCGAAAGTTTTAGTTGCAGTAAATTTGATAGTTAGCTGTTTAATCCGATATAGGATTCTGGGTAAAAATCGATTCAGATAAAATCAAAAACCAAACCGTTATAACTAAGTCAAACTAGACCGATTTCGCCTTTTACTTTGTTTACCCAAAACTTTTATACGAGTGTAGACACAAGTACGATACATATAAACTATTCATTTTATTTTAAATATATGAATTGATATGGTCCCCCATGGTCATTTGGGAGGACCAGTTACGAATTAAAGTCAACTTATAGCACTTGCCAACTTTCCTTTCGTTGACTTTTACGAGAGTTGCAGTTGCAGTTGCAGTACTCGTGCACGGCCATAACAGTGAATGTTTATATGCATTATCTCCTTGAAGATGGCAGAGCTTCAACTTCTCTAAGATGCTGCAACAAACTGAAACTTTCTTCTTCAATCCTTTCTACTTTCCCATTTTTACCTCCTTACTTGTCTTCCTGCTTCTCAGATGTTTCTGTCGGTCATTTTCTTCTCCACCATTGAAGAGAATCTTACCACCTTCTCCTCCAAAGATCCCCATACTCGGAAACCATCTAGACCTCCGGTCACGACCACACGAAGCCCTCTGAGACCTGGCTAGAACCCATGGTCCCCTCCTGCTGCTTTGGCTCGGCCGTGTCCCAGTCCTCGTTGCTTCATCCGCCGAGACGGCTCGCGAGATCTTGAAAACTCACGACCTAGTTTTTGCAAACCGAGCCACATCCGCCATGGCCAAGAAGCTCATATACAATTGCAGAGACGTGGCTTTCGCTCCATATGGAGAGTACTGGAGGCAGATGAGAAGAGTCTGCGTCCTTCATCTTCTAAGCACCAAAATGATTCAGTGTTCTCGCCAAGTTAGAGAAGAAGAAGTAAACTTAATGATCGGCAAGATTGAAAAAACCGCGTCTTCTTCTTCTTCGTCGCCTGTAAATTTGAGTGAAATGTTTATGAAGCTGACAAACGACATCGTATGTATGCAGGGTGGCATTAGGTAAGAAATATTTTTGGGAAGAAGATGGGTTTCGATTCATGGAGGTTCTGAAAGATTTTGTGGAGTTATTGGGTGTTTTTAGATTGGGAGATTACGTCCCGTTTCTTGGTTGGGTGGATAGAATCAATGGTTTGGGTGCTAAAGCAGAGAGAGTGGCCAAAGAGCTGGATGGGTTTCTGGACAAAGTAGTTCAAGAACATGCAGATCTTCAGAAAAGGGAACCTGAAGAAGACGATGAAGAGTATCTTGAGGATTTTGTGGATGTTTTGCTTCAAATTCAAAGAGAAGACTCGTTTGATTTTCGTCTTGATGCTGTAAGCATCAAAGCATTAATTTTGGTAAGCGTTTCATTTCAAACTAATTAAGTTTTTATAATTATTACTAAATATACCTTAAAGACTCGATCGTGCTGTTTGCAGGACATGTTTTCGGCCGGAACTCATACAACATACACTCACTTGGAATGGGCAATGTCGGAGGTCTTAAAACATCCCAAGATTATGAAGAAATTGCAGAGTGAGGTGAGGGCGGTAGCCGGAGAAAAAACATGCGTAAACGAGGAAGATCTAGACAAAATGGATTATCTGAAAGCCGTGGTCAAGGAAACTCTCCGTTTGCACCCTTCCATTCCACTGCTTATCCCGCGAGAATCGACACGAGAAGTTACCATAAAAGGCTTCGACGTTCCGGCAAAAACAACGGTTATCGTCAACGCATGGGCCATCGGGAGAGAGGCAGAAATGTGGGAGGACCCAGAGGAGTTCAAACCTGAAAGATTTGTGGGTAGCTGTGTAGATTTTAAGGGGATGGATTTTCAGTTCGTCCCATTCGGAGGTGGAAGAAGAGGCTGCCCTGGAATTTCATTTGCGTCCAGTGTCAATGAGCTTGCGTTAGCCAATGTCGTCGGCCGATTCGATTGGGCGTTGCCGGACGGCGCGAGAGCAGAGGACTTGGATATGACCGACTCTTCTGGAATAACCATTCATAGAAAGTTTCCTCTTTTAGCCATGCCTACTCCATTTTCTTCCGGTTAAAATGCTGCCTTTAAATCCTTTTACTGTTGACTTACTGTTTGAAAAGAACTATTTACATAAAATATTTTATGTAAATATTGTTTGAAATAAATATTTGAATAAATAAAAATCAACGTTTCAATATTTTTCATTTTAAAATATTTTTGATACATAATTGTATTTTATTTAAATTCATGCTAAAAACAAAAAAATAAAAATAAAAGCCGAATATTGTTAAGCATAAAAGTCTTCGCATTAGTTGACCAATTTTGGCACCTGTGAATTTCAGAAAATCCATTGTCCAGTGTGAATCTTACTTTTATGTTTCATCCAGAATTGCAGTCTTCGAATGCAATCTGACGAGGAAGAATGAATACGAGTTGAAGCAAGTCAAGGATATGGCTGCTGCCAAAAAGAGATGGGACTCCCATGTTATTTTGGATGATATACAGTTTCTATGCTAGTGTTGCAACTTTCATCACATAATACTGCATTGTACCGAGGAAATTACATCTTCTATGCGTAATTTGGTTTAAGAGTAAATCTGAAGCATTAATTGGCAGGTCCTCAACTTACACTTGGACGGATAATTTGCTGATTGACTCAATTATTTTTGTTATAAAAAAAAAAATCAAAATTTAGTCATGGTGGGATTCAGATTCATTTTTTGATTACATTTCCTCGTATTAATGGATTTTAGTAAACTATGTGGGTACCTCCGTCGTAACGAGGGACCATTTCATTAATTTCAATGTACAAGAAAGAAATGAAATTTTTTTCTTTTGCATTCGCTTCAAGATGCTGTCTGCTTATTCGAAGAAGAAAGAAGAAAATGTTTTTTCTTTGCAAAGAGGGAGAGAAAAAAATATAAATTTTTGGAAAAAGAGAAATAATAAAAAATTTTACAGAGAGAAAAAAATAGGCGATGTACTTTTGAGAATTCGAAAATGGGTGATTTTTCTTAATAAATATTTTTTATAATATTCGATATCTAAAAAAATATTGTAAATTTTATTTTTCATAGTGAAATCTTTCAGGATTCGGTTCCCGTGATTTTTTTTCGATTTAGGTTTTCACGTAAAATTTTCGTTGTTTATCTCCGCCATTGTTTCTCTTAATTCTTAACAGTTATATTTTAACGGCGTAGGAAAATATTCGTGGTATTTTCAAATCGCATTTGCTATTATTTTTCATACCGCCTATTTAGTAATGTAATTGTAGTCTGTAAGTAAATTCTGTACAAGGAGACTGGGTTTTAAGTGGTACCGTGACCCCTATAACCTTTTATGGGAACACACTTGGAAAGTTAATTATGTATAAGTAGTCTTTTAAAAACAGTATTTTCTGGAAGTTATTCTGATCAGTGCTGTTCACGGTTATTCGATGATTCAATTATTTTTCCCAACAAGTTGTTGAAAATTGAATGCGAAACTGAAAAAGAAAACGAAAAAATAATGAACACCGAAATATATGTGAAAATCCTACACAGGAAAAAACTACTGGTAGTAGAGAGAATCACTAATATCAAATTCGATACAATGAGTTTTGCGATTCAAATATCAATATATAGAGAAAACATAAAACCCTAATATTGATATACGGGCCCGACCCGGCATAATTACAATTCGGGTCACACCAAATCCTAACAATCTCCACCTTGATACGAATTTCACATGAGAGATCTAACGGACTATTCGGCCTAACTCAAAACGAATCCAGAATACTAAATTCTGCTAATCTCCACCTTTAGAGAAATTTCGATGCAAGAAAACAAATATGTAAAACCCTATTAAAAAAAAAGATCCTCTGCCACAAAAGCCCCATGTTGGGCTGGCTCAGGTGCTGGGCTCCAATAAGCCCGTTTTTCGCCAACAAGTCTCGAGTTTCTCCTTTGACAAAGCCTCCGTCAACTTATCTGAATCATTCTCACAAGTGTGCACTGTCGACCTATAATCCTCAGTTTCACCATATCTCCCTTAGAACTTTAACCTTTCACATGGTTTTGCCTCTGACAATACCACTCTGAAGTGAAACTGAAACTGATGATTGAACATCTTTAATAGGTTGACTTACTGGCTCTAATGTACTCTCAGATACCAACTTGAACTTTACCTGAGAAGCTGACTTCTTCTAAGTCTTTTTAATCTTTCTCTTAGACGGTGAATTCACAAACTTTTCACGCTTATTACTCACCACATTGACTGTGGAATCCATGATTTTAGCGTGCATCATATATAATGAGGAACATTTTTCTCCTCTCGCCACGATCAATGAACCTCTGATGAGCTTCCATTTTCCATCACGAAAGGTATTGCCAAACCTTTCGTCATCGAACTTGCCAGTCGAAATCAAATTCTTGCGGATGTTGGGGATGTGTTTCATACCTCTCAAAACTAGGGTGTCGTCGATGTCGGTCTCCAAACACACGTTTCTCATACCAATGGCATTTGCAATGCCACCATTTTCCGTTCTCACACTTCTAAAGTCACTCAAAGTGTAGTGTGTGAAAAATTATTTTTTCTTTTTTTTTTTTATTTCCAATTTCTTTTTCTCCAAAAATTGCAAATTTCAATCGAAATTACAAACCCGAAAATTCATTCGATACCTTTGAAAAATAAAAATCTGATTTTTGAAAACCTTTAACCTCGTTCTGATACCAGTTTTTGAAAAACAATTGGAACTCTCGAACCTTTCTCTGATACTAGTTGTTTTATTTGCCGCACCTAAGTCTTTAATCGCAAAAGACTTGTTCACTATTTCTTCAACTCCTACCATGTCAGGCAAGTCAAAGTCGAGCAGTAAAAAAGGCACTAAGTGCTATAATTGTAACAAAATAGGTCACAAGAAAAAAGATTGTTGGAAGTTGAAAAAAAAAAAGACACAGAAGGTGCTAAAGCAAAAATGAAGAGTATGGGTGCAACTGCTTCTGAGGTGCTAAAGAAGAAACGAAGAGTACGGGTGCAACTGCTTCTGAAGGTGAAGATATAATTATATGCAAAGATGTTGTCTATTTCATGACTTATGAATCATGTTGTGTATGTGACTCTGGTGCATCAGATCATGTTATTGCAAAAACAGAATATTTTACATTTTACACCAGTGACGAGTTTGACACTGTTAAAATAGAAAACAATCACGTTGTCAAAATAATTGAAAAATAGGACATCTGTATCAAGACCATTAGAGGTTGTGAGTTGGCGCTTAAAGATATTAGACATATTCCGGATATTAGACTAAATTTGTTCTTGATGATTCCGGTTACAAGAGCAAATTTGCTGATAAAAAATGAGAGCTCAGCAATGGCTCGTTAGTTGTAGAGAGAAGAATCCAAGAGTTTAGTTTATATGTAACTCAAGTGATTGTGAATGAAGCATCTATAAATACTGCACAAGATGACTCGATCATTGAGTTATGACACAAAAGACTTGCTCACATGAGCGAAAAATGACTTCATTTGCTTAGCAAGAGAGAATACCTAGTACATCTCATATATGAATCTTTGCTAAATTGTATTAACTGTTTGACTCGAAAATAACACAGTTTTCTTTCAAAACAATTTTGCATCAAAAAAATCAAAAGTATTAGAAGTTATCTATTCAGATGTTTATAGTCCCATATTAATGAAATCGTTAGGCGGTGCCTAATAAATGGTGACATTCATTAATAATCACTGCAGAAGAGTTTGAACTTATGCACTCAAATATAAAGATGATGTATTTAATGTTTTCAAACAATTTTATACTCTAATAGAGTGAAAAACTAAAAAAAAGTTAAAATACATTCGCAGAGATAATGGTGACGAATGTATGAGATAATTCAATGAATACTGCAAGATGCATTAGATTAGACACGAAAGATCTGTAAAACACTCCTCAACAAAATGGTATTGTAGAAAGAATGAATAGAATAATCATGGAGAAAATAACGTTCATATTATTACATTCAAAACTTTCTAAAATATTTTAGAGAGAAATAATGAAGATTATAGTAAATATCAATAATTTATCTCCATCAGCACTTATAAGTGAAGAAGCGCCAAATAAATTATGGACCCGTAGAGTGCCAAACAAATTATCCAATACCACTATATTTTTTTTCAAGTATCTATATTAATAACCTTGAACGTTTATTGCATATCCACTTGTCATTTCTTAGGTTCATTCTGGAGGTTGGTGAAGGGGTGTGGCCACATCGTCCTACAATCATTGTCACCAAATGCTGATTTTTCAAACTCTATTAATTCTTCGGGTGTTTTCATCACACTAATTCTGACATTTTTGTTGACAAAAAAGAAGAAGAGAGTTGAAAAAAAGAGCGGCCGGATCATCACTCTGGTCCCTAAACGGCTGCCTGTTATCGGAAATTTGCACCACGAATACACGCACGAATGCACGCATTATGAATATATATATATATATATATATATTCATACAAAATAATATAATACAAAATTATAAGATAACATATTAATGGATAGAATCAGGCTCATTTGTGGGCCTTGGGCGAGGCATTTTAAAAGGCATAGCTATAGAGGCCCTAAAGGATGAGGGGAGTCCATCAATGGCCATCTTTTACCTCAACTTTGCTCTTTCCAACCCTTTATCCTGACTGTCCTCTCCTCCCTCTTCTTCTTTAGGTTTCTATCCAAAACCCTTATCCCTCTATCCGTTCCGCTCTTCCACTGAGAACCCAACATGTCTTCTGCTGCCAAATCCATGCTCAAGTCCTTGACAATGGCGGACTCTTCTGGAATTTCTTTCGCTTGCATTTGTCCCACCAAAAATGTCTTCCCTTCTCTTCTCAGTTTCCCTTCTAAAAAATCTGCTTTTTTTTTTTCATTTTTAAATTTTTTTATCCACAATTGTATTTTATGCAAATTCATGCTAAGAATAAAAATAAAAGCCGAATATTGTTAATCATAAAAGAAGAGCCACGAGTAGCTTGTAAGAAGATTCCAAAGAAGAGGGAGCAGAGTTTGTGGAACAGCTGGAACCGAAATGGAATTGTCGGTTCGGTTTGGTTTGGTTCTAAAAGATAGTGGTTCGATTTCAGTTCTATTACTAAGAAACCGAAAAGTAATGGTTCGATTTGATTCAGCTCAAAACCAAACCAAACCGCGACCATATTCGTTTATGTGTCAAAGGAGTAGTGTCGATTTTACAAATTCATTCATCGACGGAAGAGTGTCGATTTTATAAATTTTATTTTCGATTCTACTGGGAAGTCGATTATCAAAATCTTTGAAATAAGGGTATTTTCGTCATTTTGTTTACTAAAAAGATATGGCGTCTGAGGATAAGCAATAATTCGATTGTCTCCCTCACCGCAGAGCTCAGGGGTCTCGGCTATGGATGCACTGGGGCTTTCCTACTCTAATTCCCTCTCAATTTCATGTTATAACTTTTCCAAAGAAAATTTCACCAAACTGCCTAAGAGATCTCATTGTTTAACGTTTTCTGAGCTGCATTTTCTGAAACTCGGGCATTACCGACGAACTTCTAGATTGGTTTGTTGATTATTCTTTTTTTTTTTTAATATTCTTTCTTTACATTCTTCTATCTTTTCATTCTGTAGTTGTATGAAATTTCCTTTCTTCCTCTTTCAACTTTCTGACTAAATTAGTCTTCACATTAATGGACCAATTTTGGCACTTATGAATTTCAGAAATCCATGGTCCAGTGTGAATCTTACTGCATTATGCTTTTTCTTGACATTTTCAACTTAGCTGAATAGTATGTGCACTAATTTTATGTTTCATCCAGAATTGTAGTATTCAGATGCAATCTGACGAAGAAGAATACGAGTTGAAGCAAGTGAAGGATATGGCTGCTGCCAAAAAGAGATGGGACTCTATGGTATATTGGATGATATACAGTTTCTATGCTAGTGTTTCTTCGCATAAAGCATTTGATATTCAATTGTTGCTGAAATTGATTTAGAGTTCCAACTTTCAGAACATAATACTGCTTTGTACCGAGAAAATTACATCTTCTCTGCATACTTTGGTTAAGAGTAAATCTAAAGCATTTATTTACAGATTCTCAACTTACACTTGGATGGATCATTTACTGATTGATTCAATTGTTTTCATTAAAAAAAAAAATCAAAATTTAGACATGATGGGATCCCTGATTAAATTTCCTGGTATTAATGGATTTTTAGTAAATTGTGTTCCTATGTCATAAACTAGTATGTTCTCTCATTTCTTTAGATTAGAGACGGAAAAGTCCAAGTTCTTTTGCCGAGAGAAGCAGGGTATGCCATTCAGCTCTCTAACACAACTTTGCTCGATGTTCGTCCCTCAACTGAGCGCACAAAGGTATTAGATATCATATAAATTGTCTCTCTTGTTTATGCTGTTATGATTCTTGTACTCATGTTTTACTCCTATTTTGAAGGCGTGGGTTAAGAGTTCGACCTGGGTGCCCATATTTGATGTTGATAATACGTTTGATGCCGGAGCTATATCTAGAAAAGTCACAAGCTTCATGATGGGTACTAAAGAGATAAATACTTGGACTTTAAATTTTTTCAAGTATATGGATTAATAACCTTGAAGGTTTATTGATTATTCACTTGTCATTTCTTATGGTCATTCAGGAGGTTGGTGGAGTGGCGTGCCCACGTTGTCCTACAATAGGTATGACGCAAAATGAAAATCCCGTTCATATTTTTATCATTGCCTGTCAATAGAATTCAAGTTTTTGTTTCAACAGTAAGTTCTTACCAGAAGTTGAGGCCAAGTTTCCGAAAGATACTGACCTGATTGTTTCTTGCCAAAAAGGATTAAGGTAAGCTTTTTTTGTTACCGAATCGGACTTGGTTTAATTTGGAACAGAGTACATTTTGTTTTTCTTTTTGTTATTTATGTGCAAAAAAAAAAAAAAAAACTGGAGGAAAATAGACAACTATTACTTTCCCAACAAAAATAGACTGTATATTTAGCTCTTCCTGATGAATATGATTGATGATACTCTTTGTTTTGCATTTTTTGAAACGTTGCTCACCATGAAATTGCATATGAATAATAAACATACTACTTGCAGTCCTATCTACAAATCTTGGTGTCAGACTATGACATATAGATGCAGGAGAATCAACTGAAGTATCAAGATGGTTGTATGAAATCAAATGTATATTTTATAGCATTTATATTATAATCCGACAGCCTTTATGCAGATCTCTAGCTGCCTGTGAGCTTCTTTATAATGCTGGCTACAGAAACCTTTTGTGGATTGAAGGGGGATTTGAAGCCGCTGAAGAAGAGGTAATGCTTCTGAGGTGAAATTAGTTGCATGTGATTTAGAAGTCAGTTTTATTATGAATCTCTTATCTGGAACAGGATCTAATCAGAGAAGGTCCTGAGCCGCTTAAATTTGCTGGGATTGGCGGGCTCTCAGAGTTCCTTGGGTAGCTTCTTATCTTGAATCCTATTTCTTGTGTCTTATGCCATTTCAAGCACATCTCAAAATGTGATTAGAATATATTTGGTTAAAGATTCTTAACTTTTTTTCATTGCATAATTTTAAGAAAATGTTCATTACCAGAAGCGGACGAAAATTCCGCTGTTGTAGTGCTTTAAACTTGATATTCTTGGTTATTTTATGATCTATGTTTATAATTGGGTGCTAAAACTTTATCTTCTTATGGACCTAAGGCCTTGTTGGATATCTGTGGCTTCTAAAGGCAAATTTTAATATTTAAACCATCATAATTTTGACGACACTCTTTACTATACATTCAGTTGGACTGATCAACAACGAGCTGCCGCTGCGAGGGAAGGTTGGGGATATCGATTAGTGTTCTCTGCCAGACTGGTAGAATTTCTCTTTTACATACTTGTAAAATTAGCCGCGTTTTATACTTAACAACCATTTCAAGGACTAACATGATTTACTGTTCTCTGCCAGATCGGTGTCTTTCTCGTCGCTGATGCAATGTTTCTCGGTGCTCAGCAATTGGGTCAATATATACAGGACTTGCGTCCTCACTAAATGAACTTCGAGAGGACATCGAGAGAGACGGTAATATGTTGTTTGTTGATCAATTAAGATTTTCCAAGTGACCAAGATCTTGAAAATCCAGGGAGTACATGTAGAGAAACCAATCTGTGAGTAGTGTTTTTATGTTGATAGAATTCAAGAACATTGAATTGATCTTATTCTGAAATAGTTAGTTCTCTCTCTCTGTCAATTTTCTATCTGCACATAAATAGCTTTTCTCAACTAACCGATGGTTTAAATTAATGACAGTTTCAAATACACTTTAAAGCACATAACATTGATTGAAATTACTCAAGAAATACAACTTTATTTGATAATTACCTATTTGATAATTACCCTAGTTCACAAAGAATATGATAGAGAGAATACTTTTCTGTATTTACATATATATGTCCACACACACACAATTGCGAGATAGAGTAGCCAATACATGATGTACAGGAAATGTTAACAGCAGAATACGATCGTCATGAGCTGTTAGAATCCATTTGTGGTCTAACACCCTATAAACATATTCTCTGCGGAGAAGAATCCAACACCATTGCATGGAGTTGAGGCTGGTTTTTGTTTCTCTCTCTCTCTCTCCACGTCTGTATCGATCTCTACAAAACCTACAACTGCTTCTGAAGTTTCAATCTTCACCCACAATCGTCGTCACCAAATGTTGATTTTCCAAACCCTGTTGATTCTTCTTATTGTTTTCGTCGCACCAGTTTTTACATTTTTTGTTGACGAAGAAGAAGAAAGTAGAAGAGGAGAGCAGCCGGATCGTCACTCTGGGCCCTAAACGGCTGCCAAGAGTATGGTCTGTTGATGTTGCTACAGCTTGGCTCGATTCCAATCGTCGTAATCTCGTCGGCAGAAATGGCGAAACAGGATTTCAAGAACCATGATCTTGTTTTCTCAAGCAGGCCAGCTCTGTACTCTGCGAGGAGAGTCAGTTATGATTTTTCAAATATTTCGTTTGCTGCTTACGGCGAATATAGGAGAGAGTTGAGGAAGATTGTGACGTTGGAGCTGCTTAGTGCTAAGAGGGTTCAATCTTTTCAAACTGTGAGGGAGGAAGAGGTTGCTCTAATGGCGGATTTTGTCGCTGAATCTTCCAACTGCGTTAATCTGAGCGACTTGTTTCTCTCTCTAGCAAATAACATTCTGTCGAGTTGCTTTTGGTCAGAAACAGGGTGGAAAAAGTGTTCATGACAAGAACACATTTCACAAGCTTCTCCGAGAATTAGATGATTTCTTAGGAGGATTCAGCATAGCAGATTTCTTCCCGTGGCTGGAGTGGATCAACAATTTCAATGGTTTAGGAGCAAGATATGACAAAAATTTCAGAGAGCTGGACAAGTTCTACGACAGAACGATCGAAGAACACAGTGACCCTCGTCAGCCAAATGACGAAGACGATGACATTGTCGACGTTCTTCTTCGGATTCAGAAAGATCCAAATCGATCCATTCCCCTCACCAACAATCAAATCAAGGCCGCCATTAACGTGAGTTCTTAGTTTTATATCCGCTTGTAAAGCTTTTGATCTACGTTTTTCACTGGATTCAGGAAAATGCAAGATATTTTTATTGCAGGAACTGATACATCTTCGTAGACACTGACATTGATAATGGCGGAGCTGATTAAGAATCCACCGGCGATGAAAAAAGCACAAGATGAGATCAGAGGCATCATGAAAGGGAAAACGAAGGTGGAAGAGAGAGATCTGGAAAGCTGGAGTACATAAAGCTGGTGATAAAGGAAGGATCCCGTCTCCACCCACCACTGCCATTGTTGATGCCTCGAGAAACCATAGAGCACTGCAGGGTCGACGGTACCACATTCCGGCCAAAACAAGGGTGTTCGAGAACGCAAAACGAGGAAGAGTTCACGCCGGAGAGATTCTGCGACATCTCGGTTGATTACAGAGGACAGCAACACGAGCTGATTCCGTTCGGGGTCGGTCGGAGGAGCTGTCCGGGAATGAACTTTGCTAGCCAGGTGATCGAGCTTGCTCTGGCAACCCTGCTGCTTCGTTTTGATTGGCGGCTGCCAGATGGCCAAATCTTGGACATGGACGAATCTTCTGGGCTCATCGTCAACAAGAAAGTCCCCTATTACCTAGTTGCTAAACTGGTTCTGAAACGTTTAAACAAAAGTTTAAAGCTTACAGGCAGCTAACCGGTAGACAAGTTTACTGCTCTAATCGGAGACGGCACGTCCTCCGCAATCACCTGCAACTCCAAGTTTGCTGAACTTGATGTTAGATTACTTTTCAAGTTCTGTTACTAAATTTAGTTGTGTTTCTCTGCAGAGTGTATTGGTAGCGATTTTCACAATGAAAACAACAAAAACAGAAATCATTTATTTTCACTGCAATCTCTCTCTCTCTCTCTCTCGCTCTCTCTCTCTCTCGTCTTCCTCTTCACCGCCATTTCTCATCACCATCTTCTTCATTCTCTGCAAATCTATTATTCAGCAAATTCTCTTCATCAAATCCCCAGCTTTACAAAACCTAACAAGGTATCAGAGCCAAAAGATGTTATCTTCCAGCTCCACGATTCCATCTTCCGTTTCAGCTCTCCTTTTCTTCCTTACCACTGTTTCCTTCTTTAAACCAGACTTTAAATAGCACCAATTACCTCATGGAAGGTACAGCTTTTGAATGTTGTCATTACCAACGGGATCGACAATATCCTCGACGGCACCTATCCTTCTTCCCCATAGTTTTTGAACTCCATTTCTTCTCAAATCAACCCGGAATTTAGCTAATGACAGAGGTATAATCGGCTCATAATGAGCTGAATTTTTTTGTCCCTTTTTGAAGATCTGCTTCCACAGATTGTCTCGTTCAGCATTGCAAAGTGAGGTTTGGGCAGCTTTGCACGAATTTTTACATCCTCCTCCTTAGCAAAAATTACGGATCTACGCAGTTAGCTTCATTCCTTGTCAAAGGATGAAATTTCTACAACAAGCTATATTCAGAAAATCACAACTTTATGCAACACATTGGCTGAAATCGACGAACCCGTTTCTTACCGAGATTAGATAATTTACTTTTTTGGTGGTCTCGGTAGCAAGTACAATGCATTTGTCGTCTCCATCACCAATCGGCCGAACCAACCTCCTCTTGAAGAAGTTTACATCCTTCTTCAAAGTTTTGATTTCCATTTGAAAAAACAGAACTCGGCTGGTTCTCTTCCGATGCGAGGTCAGATTTAGGCGAACACAGCAAATTTATGCCCCGTTCGACCAAACTGGAGTCCTCGCCCCCCACCAAATGCTTTCTTCCGACCACACATGTCGTCTGGTTTTCACCAAAGTGGCCCTAGGTCACAAACCCATTGGCGCTCGCCACGGCTCGTAAATCAGTTTAAAGCTTGCTGCTAGATCTGCAACAAACCGGGTCACTCTGCTCTGGGTTGTTACCATAGGCTTAACTCATCATACCGACCTAACACCCAGCCCACTACGCAAATTTTCAACTATCTAGCAGCCCAACCTCAAGTCCATCTCACCAGCCTACCGACCCAGCCTCACACCCTGCATAGCTCATCTTCGCCTTCCTTCGGCACAACTAGTTATCCTCCTTCCCTTACCAGACTTTTACTAATGCCGATAGCTACCGCCTCCGTCGTACCATTGCTTCTCGACTCTGGTGCGACCCACCACTTCACTCCAGATTCCTCTGTGCTCAACCAACCTCAACCTTACCTTGACTCTATCCAAGTCGCGGTTGCCGACGGTAAGCTCCTTTCAATTTCCCACTTTGGTTTTGCTACTATTTCGACCGTTGATCAGTCACTCCAATTGAACACAGTTTGTCACACCCCTCTCATATCTGATAATCTCATTAGTGTTTCTAAATTGTGTCGAGACAATTCTATTTTCGTCAAGTTTCATGCTTCCCTTTTTTTGTCAAGGATCGTCAGATACTCCTTCAGGACTCCCTCACCGATGGACTCTATCACCTCCAATTGCTCTCTTTGATTTAGTCTTTCTCTACTTAGATGTTGGCTCCAGCCAGTCTGACTGCTTTTGGTTTCCAGGTTAGGCCATTCGTCTCCCACCGTTTAAAGCGTGCGATGCACCTATGTAATATTCTATTCTCACCAACAAATGTTTCTCAGTTTTGTGTTCTTTGTGAGATGAGCAAGTTTCATCAATTACCTCTTCAAAACTTTAAATCACATGTTAGTTCACATTTTGAAATTGTGCATAGGAATGTTTAGGGTCAGTCTCCTATTAGATCAATTACTGGTGCATGATATTTTCAGTTATTTGTGGACGATTGTACTCGGTTTACTTGGTTCTTTCTTTTGAAATTAAAAAGTGAATATCACAATATTTTTCAGCGTTTTCATAAATTTGTTCTCACTCAATTTATCATTAATATCAAAATTATTCAATCAGATTAAGGTGGAGAGTTTCAATTTCTCTCTACGTTGTTTAAGTCTCTTGGTACTTATCATCGTGTCCCTACACTCCAAATCAGCATAGTCGAGTCAAACGTAAAAATTGGCATGTCGATGAAATTGATTCGCACTCTTATTTCATTAATAAGTTCCTCAACATTTCTGGCTTTATGTCTTTTCTTAAGCTACTACTTTAATAGATTTTTTACCTACTCTTGTCCTCTGGCAAAAATCTCCTTTTGAATGTCTTTTTTATTATATTACAGAATATGCATCCCAACGTGTTTTTGGCTGTTTGTGCTTTTCCTTTCTTCGACCTTTTAATTCCTATAAACTACAGTCACGATCCCTCCCATGTGTCTTCTTAGGTTCTAGTCAACAACACAAAAACTACATATGTTTAGATCCTCACACCAATAAATATATATATTTTTCGTCATGTCAACTTTGTAAAAACTCACTTCTCTTTCTCGATCTTAAACCTTCACAACCAACTCTTTTCTCGTTGTCAATACCCTATATCCCCTCTCACTTTTTTCTAACTATCACACCAGTTCTCCACCGATATTTTTTCCCACATCTTTCTCTACAACTGCTCCTATTAACCACCCTTCTTCCCCAATTCCTCTATTGACCATCCCACTCCAACTCCTCCACACATCATTAATGAGCATCATATGAGAACAAGAACAAAAGATGTTATTCTTAAACCAAATGCTCTTTCCACCCAAACTTCTTTCGAACCAAAAATATTTTTACAAATCTCTAAATGTCAGCATTGGTTATTTGCCTGGCAAGAAGAAATCTCAGCTCTTCATGAAACAAGAACTTGAACTTTAGTTATTCTTCCATAAGAGGCTAAAACTATTGGGTGCAAATGGTTCTTCAAGACTAAATTCAACTCAGATGGTAAAATCAATCGCTATAAGGTTCGTCTAGTGACAAATTGTATGATCAAATAGAGGATATTGATTACGAAGAAATTTTTAGTCTCTTGACATCAAAATCTGATACTTCACTGTTTATCTGTTGTTCTCAATCTTCCATTATGATCATGTTGTTATATGTCGATGACATTATCCTAACAGGTAACTTCACTCAGATGGACCAGCTCCTAGCATTTTCACACTTGTAATTTAAGGTTCATGATCTTGGTACTATTATTTTTTTTTGGGATTTCAGTCACTCACACGCCTACAGATATAAACCTTTCCCAATCTGCATACATATCTAAGTTACTCTTCAGAACTAATATGAACTCCTGCAATCCTGTTCTCACTCCCATGGTTACTGGGCCAATATTATCACAAGCATTTGGTACACCTCTTTGTGATGAACTTTTCTACCACGGCATTGGTGGTGATTTCCAATATTGGCATCTAACTCGACCAGATACTGTATTTGTCGTTAATAAAGTTGCCCAATTTATGCATGCTTCGTCAGATATTCATTGGCAAGCAATAAAATGCATTTTGCGATACCTTAAATGAACTCCATCTTTACGTATCTCCTTCTCGCTTTCTTCTTGTTGCAATTTGACGTGTTACACAGATGTCGACTGGGCATCAGAGTATCGTAATGTAACTAATGGCGCAACGGAAGTCCTATGGCTCTAGTCTTTATTGAACGAATTGGGTATTGTTTCTGCTAAGGTACAACTTATTCTCTGTGACAATTTAAGTGCTACATGTCTTGCTTCTAACACAGTCTTACACTTCAAATCAAAACATATTGAGATAGATTTTCATTTTATTTGATACAAAATTTACCCTATTTGACAACCAACTAATCGAGTTCTCGTTGTTTGTATTCAAGATCTTTAGTTTACAACCTTACTTTTGAGAAGAGATGTTAGAGTACTGTTCAAGTTCAGTTTGTAAATTTAATTGTGTTTCTTCCACAGAATATGTAAGTATAGATTTTCAAAGTGAAATGAAAATAGAAACAGAAATCATTTATTTTCACTGCAAATCTCTCACTCTCTCTCCACCGCCATTTTTCATCACTTTTTCAATTTCAGCGAATTTGTTCTTCGGTAAATTCCCTTTAGCAAATCCCAAGCTTTGCTAAACCAAACGCTTGATGTTTGCATAGAAGAACAAGGCCAAATATTTGTAGAGAAGAGAAAAGAGGTTTAGAGGCATAAATGGAGTTTTTGAAAACAAAGGATGGGCACATTTGTCATTCTCTAAAATGTGTACTAAATTGACAAACAATAAATGATGAAGACTGTAAGTAGAGTAAAGGGCCACCTACTTGTATGCCATTTCTAGGAAAGTGGAAAAAACGGTAGCCGGTGCCACCTGAGTAACCATCAAAAGATAATGAAATATGACACATTCAGCTTTTGAAACCCTATTTATGAGAGAGAGAGATAGATATCCACTCATTGCCTCCCATACGTTAGTTCCAATTTCACTAAATTATCACGAACAGCCCTACGTTTATTTTGTAAGTGGTACATGGTTGTTGATAATCATTAATTAATTTAATTAATTTAATAAATTATAATTAATTAATTAATATTGGAGACGTTAGTTAAATTAAAAGATAAAATTAGAGAGTAAATATAATATTATTAATTTTTGAAAAATAATATGTTTATTTTATTATTCTACTTTCTTAAAATACTCTATCAAGTGTAAAATAATGATTTGTTAAATTATTGCGTAATTAATATAATAAATTATAAATAGTTAAATTATTACATCAATGTCACTAATCAGTGTTTAACACATTAGTAAGTATTTTAATAGAGTAGAATAAGAATGATTTTTTGATACGTGCACACAGACATTATTATATATATAGACAAAATAATATAATATGAAATTATAAGAATATAATAATGGATAGAACCAGGCTCATTTCTGGGCCTTGGGTAAGGCATTTTAAAAGCCATAGCTATAGAGGCCCTAAAGGATGGGGGAGTCTTCAATGGCCATCTTTTACCTCGTCTTTGTTCTGTCCAACCCTTATCCTATCCTCTCCTCCTCCTTCCCTAGGTTTCTATCTAAAACCCTTATCCCTCTCTCTGTTCTGCTCTTCCACTGAGAACCCAGCATGTCTTCTGCTGCCAAATCCATGCTCAAGTCCTTGACAATGGCGGACTCTTATGGAGTTTCTTTCACTTGCATTTGCCCCTCCAAAAATGTCTTCCCTTTCCTTCTCAGTTTCCCCTCTAATATCTCCAGTTTCCACCTTTCGTGTACTCAGTCTTCCGTCTTTCCTCCTCCTCTATCTCTCAAAAACAGGTCCTCCAGTTCTCGTTTCGTTACCCTCGTAGCGCGGACCTCAGACTGGGCTCAGGAAGAAGACGACGCCATCACGCCAAACGCAGACGAAGAACTCAAATGGGAAAATGAAGAGCTCGACGATCCAGAATCTAGGGTTTCCGAGTGGGAAGTGGAAGGAGAGAGGGGCGAAGGCGGAGAGACAGAGGTAGAAGAAGAGTCATACTCTGAACCACCAGAAGATGCTAAAATTTTTGTCGGGAACTTGCCATATGATGTTGACAGCGAGAAGTTAGCCATGATTTTTGAGAAAGCAGGGATTGTAGAGATTGCAGAGGTGAAGTAAAAAAGCTAAATTTTCTTATGCATAAACATTTCTAAATTCATGGTTTTGACAGAGAGATTTGATTGAAGGTTATTTACAACAGAGAAACTGATAGGAGTCGTGGGTTTGGTTTTGTGACTATGAGTACTGTTGAAGAAGCTGATAAAGCTGTGGATATGTTCAATCGATTTGTAAGTCTTTTTTGTTCATTTTTCTCTGACATTTTTCAGTAGTTGAAGTGTAAATGAGAATTTGGATAATTCTGCTCTGACCCTTTTTCCAGATCCCTATATTTATATGCATTTTACAGTTGAAATTGGCTCTGAACCAGCTGTTCTTGATTACTGGGTAGTGCGTTCTTTGAGATTTAAAACATGCTAGGGTCATCAACCAATTTTCAAATTGGATGCAAGATAACCAAATTGAGGATTCAATTTAGATTTTGTCAATCTTTAATAGTTCATATATGGCAGAGCTTAAAATGATGTATTTTTCCTTTGGATTAGGACGTGGGAGGAAGGCTATTGACTGTCAACAAGGCAGCTCCACGAGGAGAGAGGATCGAACAACCCCCTCGCACATTTGACCGTTCTTTTAGAATATATGTTGGTAATTTGCCATGGGACGTGGATGGAGCTCGCCTGCAGCAACTTTTCAGTGAGCATGGTAATGTGGTGGATGCGCGAGTTGTCTTCGATCGGGAAACTGGGCGTTCTCGTGGGTTTGGATTCGTCGTAATGTCCGATGAATCCGGAATGAACGATGCCATTGAGGCACTTGATGGACAGGTATTTTAAAACCATCCTAACGACGCTCGACCTTATTGACTGTAATTGTTGTATTTAGAGCACGTATAAAGTTATCAAATGATTGGCTGATGGATTCATTGTTTTGTCACCGCAGAGTCTGGGAGGCAGATCTATAAGAGTAAGCGTTGCAGAGGAAAAACCGAGGCGTTCCTTTTGAGTGTAAGTTGAATTGAATCAAATGTTCTCTAATTATGTGTTTTTTTATTAATTATGGAAGTGAATTTTGTAGTTTAAATCTCTTCCCCCCAGTTTCTTCGATGAAATTTAATGATTTTTAACGTAATATTTTTAAATGTAGTCCAATCTACATTACTGTTTTATCAACATATGAACCATTAAAGGATCTAAATAAAGATTATGCCGGCATTCTCAAAATATAAATGAATGATTAAACAAACAATTGTCAGCTTGGAAGGATAAAAGGCTGGTTGAAAAGGGTTGTTTTCAATTCAAAGTAGAACAATTTACAGAGGCAAATAAGAATGTAATTGAAACTAATCAATCGTTCACAACAGCTGGAAGTGCAAAGCCATACAAACTTGTAAAAAATTGAGCTTTTTGTAGTTAACCTCGTAACTGGGCATCCCGGCTTGTAAGAGGCACGAAACGGACAGAAATCTCGTTGCGGACACTGATAGAGCCATCTAACTTCTTGTCCACCACCTTTAAATCCTGAGACATATTACCCACAGGAATCACCATTCTGCCTCCAGGCTTCAACTGATCGACAAGAGCTTGTGGAATTTCTGGGGCAGCTGCCCCCACATGAATGGCATCATAGGGTGCCAACTCAGGCCACCCTTGCCTTCCATCTGCATCAAACTCAAACCATCGTCAATCATTCATCCAGTTTTTTAGTTAAAAAAGGTCGTATAAAAAATAAGGAAGAAACATGCACATGGAGGTGAGCTAAGAGAAAAACTCAAACCCCATGGCAATTCCTATGCATTTGATTTACCGTAACCTAAATTTCTGTCCTACCAAAACAAAGAATATAAAACGGGTTTTTATGAACCGCCAATGCACCAAACGAGGCAGTAAGGCACTAAAATGCACAAATGGGCATCCGTAGGGTACTACTATAACTTCGTTCTTCATGATTAGTAATTAAAGCTGACAACATTCAGGGTAAAAAAAAAAACCTTAACGGGTGATTACAAGCATACATAATGCATTACTAGCGCTTAGAAAGAAAAACAAATACATAGAAAAACGTACCCCCAACATGCACAACAAGGGAACCCTCACTCAACAAAGGAGCTGCTGCACTTTTTTGAATATTCAAGATTGAGGAAGACATCAACTCAGGAATATGTTCAACACCGACTGCTCGGCCTTCTGGTCCAACCATCAGAGCAAAACATGCAGTTAAGTATCCCGTCCCTATGTAAATAAAGCACATCAGCAAATCCATAATCAAAACTCCTGTCAGAAATGGGTGAAAATATGCATTTAAATGTCATAGTAGCTCTAATATCAGGGAGATATTATTAGATAAGGAACCCACAATGAAGTTGCCCAATTTTATGTTTAACGTTTCACCAACATGAAAAATTGAATTACTTTCGCACTAAAAAAGTGTAATTGCTGATGATATCTCAAGCATTGATTAGGCCAGCCTCAATTTGGCAGTCGCACGCAAACATTTTTCGGGATATGTCAGCAAGATACAACTTAAAACATAGGTGTTAAAAAAGCCACACCTGAACCAACATCTAAAGCGTGCATTCCAGGCCGCAGGTTCTCCACCAACAGCTGAAGGCACATTGCATGCATATGAGGTGCAGAAATAGTGACATTATAACCAATAGACATAGGACTGTCGACATAAGCCGGGGTACCTTCTGGTACAAAAATTGCCCTGTCGACATTCTCCATTACTTCAGCCACTTTCTTCGATCTAAAAACTCCATATTTATACAAATTTTCAACCATTCCTTTGTTCTTATTGATATTACTTCCACTCCAAAACCTCTGCAATTTAGAACAAAATGAAATTAAGGTAGAAGAGAACTAATCATGATCCATTTCTTAAAGGTGGTGCCCTGAAATAAACATATAAAAAAAAATACCCACTAAATAGATTTTGATAGTAATACTACAAATCTTCCGCAATTTTCAAGCTAAAAAATGGAGGATCTTTCAATCAACCATGAACTTTCACATTTTCATCTGGTAGTATGGCCTCCACAAATGGGCGTTCATAGGTTAAATATTTTGATCATGCAATTGAATATGATATAGTAAAAATGAAGCAATCAACCTCACTAGAAACTGTCAGTTGCATACAATGGCCATGTCTCAAATTAAACACGCCTGAAAATACACACATCAGATCTCCCGAAATCTTCTCCAAACTTTCACAAGATAATTATCTTAAATGAATTATGTTTATTATCGGTTTATCGTTTTGATTTAGTTTGATTCAAAGATTTTTTGAATTAGATTTGCATCTAGATTTTATGATTATTTTATCATGTTCAAATTTTGTATTAATATATTTTAAATAGATTAATTAAAGGATTGATAGGGGATAAGAATAAATAAAATCTTGAGGGAGATTCAAGGAGAGATTCGTGAAACTCTGGTAAAAGAACATGAGCGATTCTTGTATTCAAACGCAATGTTGCATGTGATATTGCAACATTGCAGAAAATTCCTATTAATTGACTCTCGAATAAAACTTTACTGCTGGAGTCTTGTACGATGGACGTAGGACGATTTGGTCCGAACTATGTAAATTTCTGTATTATTGATTTATTCTCTAATTTTGTGTCTGGATTATTTCTAGTGATTGGTTAATAAAATTACAACAAATTATAAAAACATGTCCCTTCCCTTAAAGCAGAAGAAACGAATAGCTTATTGTGAACTTCAACTTCCAAACGACAGAGTTTCAACAGTAACTCTGCACCAGCGAAGAATTAATCGAAAATACCGATCCATACAAAGCATCATCTATCTTTATGTAGCAACATTCATTTAATCATTAGCTACAACTAAAAACGATCTCACAAGCTGAATTGATAGCGGGAAACTGCAACCAAATCAGTGAAATCAAAGAAATTGACATTTTAAGGTGGTGAAATGATGCATAGAAAGATGTGGATCGACATTTTCAGATCAGAACAAAAAAAAAAGGTCTAGAGCGAGAGAGAGAGAGGGCAAGTACCTCCATTCTCAGGAATGGGCGGTTACCGGCGAGGAAATCACGTATAGGAGAGAACTAGGCGACGAGGAGAAGGCAGTTTCCGCTGAAGTGGATACAGAGCTGGCTCTGGGTGAGTGAACTGAAGCGACGCGAGAAGAAGGAAGATGAAAATGGAGAGAGGAAGAGGTGAATGTTATGAAAAGCGTCAATGGAGGAGTAGAGCAGCGGAAACCATACGCTAACGCCTCACTTTTAGTTATTGAGGCAACACCTTTCTATCGACCTCCTCCGTCTTTTTTTATTCTCCTTTAATGGCTTCCACACGTGTGCTGTTAACTTCTGGTTTTCACACGTGTGTATTTAATGGGCTCTTCTTTGTTTGGGCTTCCTAACTTGTCAGCCCAATAAGATGTTCTCACTGTTCATCTTGGATTCTTGGCAAGCCATTAACCAAGACACTATCACATTTTTTAAAAATGACGTGTTAAATAATAATTGGTACAATTAATATAATAAATTATATATAAATAATTTATTATATTAATTATATTAATAATTATTTAATATGACAATAAATTTTTGAAGTATAATTTAAACTCATTTCGACCCCCATTAGAGATGGAGAGAAGAAACCGGCCCAGCCACGCTCCGCTTAGGAATCAAAGGAGAGAACTTTCGGTTTCTTGGAGAAAGGACGGGCAACATCACTGCCGTCCGGAGAAGTTTACAGAGCTGAATGACACCTGGAAGCAATGGAATATTGATTGCTATAAAGAAGATTATTCAACCACCAAATGAAGCAGCAGAATTTGCTGATGAAGAAAGTAAGCTTCTGAACAAGAAAATGCATCAAATAAAGTCGGAAATAAATACCGTTTGTCAAATACGCACCATCGGATGAGTTCTTCCAAAATTCAGATGAGATAAGTTTGGTTAAGGGGAAGCTAAACGTAACGACTTCTTCGGAGATTCCTCGAATAGTCATTGATCCAAAGCTAATGGGAGTTGACTGTGAGGACCAAATGCTATTGGTCCTCACGATTGCTAGCTTCTTCTGCACTCTAGAAAATCAAAGAGAAAGAACTAACAGTAAAAATGTTAGATGTATCCTATCTCAGACCCAACACTCCGAATGTATGCCACAAAACCTCTCAATATTTATCTACTATTGAATGTGTGTAAGAGCAATCTTTATGTGTGTATAATAACAGTTTCACCTCAATTATGCACACTGAAATTATCAATCAAATATCAAAGAATTACAATTATAATTCTATACACATGAGAAATAATGCATGACTAAACTTGGACTCAGAAAGGTGGAAAAGATAGTATTGACGATTTAAACATATACGAAAGTAGAATAATACAATTGTTAGGGGAGTATGAGGAGAGATCAACTAGTCTATTCATTTCTCGAATATGATGGATAATAAACAGAAAGAGTTAGACCAATTTGAGATGGTTGCAAAGTAAAACCAGGCGGCTATCTTCTTTAAAGTGCCTCAAAAATCCAGGAGCAACTGCGGAAGAATTCTCTCCAAATGAGTTGCTTCAATTTGGCTAATACCTTCAGCTTCAGCTATTATCGCCGCTCGTTGCACGGCCTCTGCACCAGTATACCAAGGTTAATGTAGGTGTGTTTTTCTCTATAAAAACACGTGACGTCTATTGTCTAAAATAAGCACCATCAGATTCAGAAGGTTAACCTGTGACAAAGATTCGGAGAAGGTCGCAACTCAACTTGAGGGCATTTGCCTTTGCTGGATTAGATAAACAAATAAACAACAGGATCAATGGTACTCTCTAATCTTCGAAAAACTGAGTTCGACCAAATAAGAGAAAGAAATGAAGAAATACCCGACATTGGTCTGCTCTTCTTGGATATTCCAGCTCCCACCTGCACTAACCACACTTACTTGGATACTAACTAAGATCTAAACTTTAAGAACATCGATGAAAAACTGAATATAGAAGCTATTTTTCCATTCGTTGAGAGTAATGTTGATTTGCTTGGTGTATGTGTGTGTGGAGTTTGTGAACGAACAGATTCCCACATTCCTTAGATCGATTACTATATTCATCCCCGGGCAACAATGAGGGAACATTGACAAGAAACAGATGGAATTAGAAATTTCCATGGGATTAGGAATAACAATTGGAAAATTTCATGGGATTAAGACAGTTTGCATCAGAGTAAAGTCAAATCCAAGTGTTTAAACAGGGAGATCATGAAAAATCGACGCCTAAAGGAATTGATCACATCTTCGATAATCCAGGAGAGCTTTTGGAAATAAAAAGATGACATGATATTCCATCAGATTTCAACGCACAGGAACTCACTAAATTCGAACTCCATTAACCATAGCAACCTCCGCAGTAATACCCAAAAATGCAAATGAACGTAATAGAAAGTTCCAGAAACTAAAATTTCGGCCAAAAAAAAAAATTATAAACATTACTTCACCGTCCAGAGCACTGTCGCCTTCGTTTATTTCGCGCTCTGCAAAATGAAAATCTAACTAAACAGAAATGAAAGCCAAATGTAAATCACATGAAGCAAAGATAAAAATTAAGGGAAGCGGAGACGAGTTTAAACCCTGGGCCTTCCTCTTCCATACGGACTTGAAAAGAGCGTGAATCAGGTCCTGCCAAGAAGACGATCACATTAGCAATCAACAGCCCATAACATGAAGAAATCGACGAGTTAAATATAAAAAAATTGCAAGGAAATTATGGATTTACCGGATCGAACGAGTTTTCCTCCATTGAAGACGAAACGAAGAAGCTTCAGCTATCCCGCGCAATCTCTTCGTTTCCCGTTGGCCATTGATTTCGGCTTTTTTCAGTTCGTCGAGTGATACAAAAGATGCTCCGGTCCGGTTTATACAGTACGAGAATTTGGGCCCGGTCTTGGATGTAACATGATTAGCATAATGTGTGACAATTTACTAGTGTACGAAATAATCAATTGAAGAAAGAGTGTGACAAATATCTGCACAATAAATATTATATGTTTATCTTTTCTAATTTTATATAAAATTACTTAATTATATCATTTGGTGAAAGTAATTATAGATTAATAAATTCTATATTGGGCCGTCACGAACCGACGGTTCGGGTGTAAACCCGGATCCATTCACCCAAAATACAAGTTCTTCGTTCTGTGGGTTCTTGCACTCGATCACTTCTTTCCAATTCCCGGCGACGAATCAGAGGGTTTGAACGACGGTGGAGATCAACCATCATGCCTCAATCGCAGGAGGAGATTGGAGAGGCGGCGATAAAGCACGCTCTCAAGGCTTTGCGTAAGCGCCACTTCCTCGAAGAAGGCGCTCATGCTCCTGCTTTTCTCGCCCTCTCCAGGCCTATTGCTTTGCTGGTTTCTAACTTTTTTCTTTCCGTTTTTAATAGATGTTTTCTTTTTAGTTTTCGTTACTTAATTTTGTTTTCGGAATAGGATTGGCCTACTTTTTCGGCCTTTAGATTAATATTCGATTTCATAATTTATTCAATTGATTTTTTTCGTTTCTATATTATTAAATTGTGTAATTTGGTAATCAAGGGCTTGGAATGGAAGGAGAAAGTGGAGAATTTGGAGATGGAACTGCAACAGTGTAACAAAGCACAATCTCGATTGTCTGAGCAGCTTGTTGTGGAAGTAGCCGAATCCAGAGCTTCTAGAGCTTTAATTACAGAAAAAAATGGAATGATCGATAAACTTGAGAAAGATTTGACATTAGCAAGGTTTGTCTTATCATGTATTGAAACTTTTTAACTCTTAAGGTGGTGGATATATGTTTGAGTTCCTATTTATTTTTACAGGGAAGAATGTTCCGAGTTAAAGACTGACTTAGAAGAGAAATTTAAAGCCTTGGAATTGATTTTGGCTGAGAACAAGGAAATAAAGGCGGAACTAGAAGCAATGATTGTGAAGGCTAGAAATGCAGAGGCAGAAAATAAAATGTTGGTTGATCGATGGATGTTGCAAAAGATGCAAGACGCTGAACGTCTTAATGAGGTACTTGATTATTTGGTTTTGTATGATTGGTACTTATTAAGGCCACGTGGATTGATTACTGTTTAACAATTCATTGGCATCCGTAGTTCTTGGAGGCTGATCTGAAGTCACACAACTCACAAAAGGGATACGTCTAATTAAATGCACACAACTATATACTTTAGAGTAGTTTGTGTTGAATTCATAAATCTTTCAATCGTATGGACAATGCGGGACAATAATTGCCTGATAAGAGTCTAGAGTTAAGGAGATGCTTCATTTCAGAAGATATTTTTAAGCTATTCTCATGACAATGTCCTAAAAAATCCATTGGTTTAAAAGTTTCTCATTTTTACTCCTGATCATGGAATATAATTGGATGGTTTGTATCTTTTCTGGAGCTATGACTAGAAACTTCCTTTCATGTAATTTTCCGTTTTTCTCATCATACAGTACGTGGATAACTCCTGTTTTTAATCAGGCAAATGCACTTTATGAAGATATGATCGAGCGACTCAAGGCCAGTGGCTTGGAGAAACTTGCTCGACAACAGGTAGATGGTGTAGTTCGTCAAAGTGAAGAGGGTGCCGAATACTTCGAGTCAGTTATTCCATCCACATGCAAGTACCGAACACATGCTCATGAAGGAGGGTGTGGTTCCATTTTGTTTGAATACAATTCTGGAAAATTGATCAGCGGAGGACAAGACCGTTTAATTAAAGTCTGGGACACAAACACTGGATCCTTGAGTAGTACCCTTTATGGTTGCCTTGGTTCTGTACTTGATCTTGCCATTACCCATGACAATAAATCTCTAATTGCAGCTAGCAGCTCAAACAACCTGTACGCATGGGATATCTCCTCTGGACGGGTTCGTCATACTCTAACTGGCCACACTGATAAAGTCTGTACTGTGGCCGTGAGCAAGTTCTCCAATCGTCACGTTGTGAGTGCTGCTTATGATCGAACCATTAAAATTTGGGATTTACAGAAAGGTTACTGCACCAAAACAATCATTTTCCACAGCAACTGCAATGCAATATGCTTCAGTGTAGATGGGTTAAGTATCTTCTCCGGCCACGTCGATGGAAACCTCCGGTTATGGGATATTCAGACTGGAAAAATGCTCGGAGAAGTCGCTGCTCATTCACTGGCTGTAACTTCTATCTCTCTGTCTAGAAACGGCAATGTAATACTGACAAGTGGGAGAGATAACTTGCACAATTTGTTTGATATGCGATCTCTTGAAGTTTGCGGCACTTTAAGGGCGAGTGGAAACAAAGTAGCCTCTAATTGGAGTAGATCATGTATGAGTCCAGATGACAACCATGTGGCTGCCGGGTCTGCTGATGGATCTGTTCATATCTGGTCGATATCCAGAGCCAACATAGTAAGTACACTGAAAGAACATGCCTCATCGGTTTTATGTTGTTCATGGAGTGGTCTCGGGAAACCTCTAGCGTCAGCCGATAAAAATGGGGTAATATGCACTTGGACTTGAAGGATTCTTAACTAAAGAAAACATATTACTTGGATCTGATCTTATGATTTACTTCGTATTTGTTGATTTGTGTATATCAAATTGTGCACATAATTCTGTATATACTTCTTTGATTTATACTTCTGATTTGGAATGTATCCCCTGAAAAGGTAACCTTATTAGTTCTTGAAGTCCTGCGTTGGTCAGGCATGGAGATGTTTTGGAAACTTACTCTTCTACGAAAATTTGATTCTTAGTGTAATATTTAAACAATCAATTAATGTAATTAATTATAAATAATTATTTTAAATATAAAAAACATATAATGCTCGAACACCTTATACTAAATAATCCAGTAAACGACATGTCTTAAAACCAAATCCAAAACAAACACGACCATAGCCATGTAATAGAGAGCACGACGAACAGAACGAAGAGCGTAATTAGCCGTAGCATCTGATGGGATCGTTGCAATTCTTCTGAGCAGACTGTTTGCAGCCTCTCCCACCACCCTTTTCCAGATACTGCTGATGGTACTCCTCCGCCCGGTAAAATCTCTTCGCCGGAACAATCTCCGTCACAATCTCCTTCCCTTTCAACTCCGACTGCTTCGCCTTCTTCGATTCCTCCGCCAAGCTCCTTTGCTCCTCGCTGTAATAGTATATTCCCGATCGGTATTGAGTACCCACGTCCCCGCCCTGACCATCATTCATCTCCAGTAATTTACAAATACACCAAGAATCTTTATCCCCAAAAGTAATCTCATTATAAGGATACAGTATTCTACATTGCATGCAAATACAAGATATCTTCTTGGTCCATAACTTAAGGGATGAACATATAGTATTCACCAATAGATTTCTAACTACTGAAAATATTTAAAAAAAATCATGAAAATTGAAAAAATAGTGAAAAATGTAAAATCCTAAGAACCTAAACGAGCGGAGATTAGAAGGATTACTTGGCGATTAAGGGTGGTGGGGTCGTGACGGCCCCAGAAGACAGAGAGGAGGTTTGCATATTGACAGAGTTTCGGGTCGAATTGGATCCGAACAACCTCGACGTGGTTTGTATTTCCGGAGCAGACTTGTTTGTAGGTTGGATCCGGCGAATGACCTTGGGAGTATCCGACTTCGGTCTTCACCACCCCAACGACGCGCTGAAACGCCAGCTCCACTCCCCAGAAGCACCCGGCTCCGAACTGCGCGCACTCATGGGTCGGATCATCAGGAATATCCGAATCCCGATCGAGGGCTGGGTTGCGCGCGGCGGCTGCGACGTCACCTGCAGCAGTCGTCGCCATTTCTTCAATCTAGAGATTTAGCTCTGCAAAATATCTGGAGTTCTAGTTTTATAGAGAGGCGAGACAGAATCCCGTGGTGCACATTCGATGATCATAATACAGGGCTTATCTTGACCGTTGATCTTCAGGCTAAAGTCCACAGATTAATTTCCGAAGCATTTAGTTTAATTAATTCAGATTATTATTAATCAGGTATGATTAAAGCCTCCCTTTAACTAAAGTCAAAAGACATTAAGACGATGGCTTTTCTTTTGTAAACTTAACACCGGCGATGCCTCCACCCTCCATGTCTTCGCCATCTCCACCTCCGCCATCAACGTCTTCTCCACCCCTTCATTTGATTCTCCGCCTCCGCCGCTAGCCTCTTCACCACCACCTACTACCGCGTCTCCACCTCCGCCGTCAACCTCTTCACTGATGACTTCTTCTTCTGCCTCTCCGCTTCCTCCGTCACCTCTCCACCGCCATCTACTTCAACCTCTCCACCTCCGCCTTCAATCAAAAGATGAAGACAAAAAAGTTAAGACGGCAAAAATGGCCACCCGCCTATGAGTATCATCGCTGTCATTTTATTCAGTTAGACTGCAACTTTAGCCAATGAGCTCGAAAATTTTCACGTCATTTTTTGCGGGCTTCCGGGTTTGTTATAGCAGTTTATTACTCTCTTTGGATGGATCTCCCTCGCCCTAAAACCACCTCCGACGACTTTCTCTAACGGGATGTCCTAGAAACTTGAGAAATCCACAGAACCCAGTTAATGGCCAACATTTCTGAGGCCACCGGCTAGGAATCTTGGTTGGTTTTTATGCGGGGAAATCTTCCCGCTTGGATTGATTCAGTTGAAGAGTACTGTGAAGAAATCATAGACCCTCTCGAAACGAAGTTTTGTCATCCTATTATGGTACTTTTTGTTTCAAGTTTAAGTTGAAGTTGATAATAATTTTGTTTGAAAATCCCCTCATTCTTATTATTATTGTCGAAAATTTATTAGTTTTATGGTTGAACTTGATAGTGCAATTAAGTATGGCCGAAGGAGATTATAGAGACTGTTAAGAACGACGACGTACTGAAATGGTTTCAATGAGGGGATTTTCTTCTGTCTGATTCCCAGATGATTTTCTCGCAGCTGCGAAGAAGACGAGGGATATAATTTTGTTTTTTATTTAATTTATATATTGAATTCTCGATCCCAGAGTTGACATGGAATTAATCATTTCCATTTCATTAATTCTAATAATTTCATTTACTAATTAACAAATTTGATTTAATTAACAAATAAAATACATTAATTAAACTAAAGTTAATTCCATAAACCATATGGGAATTAATCTAGAAAATTAATCGGCAATTAATCTATTCCATACTATATTCTGTGGGTCCCTCCTTAATGATGAGCGACCCACATCATTTAATAAAGAAGAAAATTTTAATTTTACTTCTGCACGTTATAAATGAAATGTAGAAAAAAAATTGAAACTTTCTTGTAAGTGATGTGTGGTGTGATGTTTCATCCTCTTATGAAGAATTTTCTTTATAAATAGAGAGTTCCTGAGGAAAGAAAAATCATCCGAACAGAAGTGAATTCTTCTATCCAAGAGAGAACAAGAAAATTACTTCTGAGAAGAGGGAGAGAAATAGTGAAGATTATTTTGGAGGGAGAGAAAAGAAAAAGTGAGAGAAAAATAGGTGTGGTGTTTTTGTGCACATTGAGAGTTCTAAAAGTGATAATTTCTCTTAGTGAATATTTTCTAGATTATTCAATATCTAGAAAAATATTATAAATCATATTTTTCATAATGAGATCTTTCTGGACTCGGTCTCCGTAGTTTTTTTGCCGATTTGGGTTTCCACGTAAAATTCTCGGTGTTGATTTTTTGTTATTATTTCTCTTACTTCTTGACCGTTATAATCTTACGGCGTGAGAAAATATTCCTGATAATTTTCGGATCGCATCTGCTATCGTTTTTTGTTCTCGCTGGATTTCAGAGTCGTTATTTTTCTCAACATATTCAACAGCTTCTAGATTGTTTCAACTCAAGTTACATCTCACGGCTTTAGTATGGCAATTTTCCTATCAGTAAAATTAATCAAATTTGGTTTTGAGATTCTCTAAACGTCGTCACAACTCAACAATTTTATTATTTTCTAGCACTAAATGTAATAAAAGTGCACGTCGTCGAGCAACTAATGTTTTCACGTGCAATATTTACGAAGCTTTCGACGTTCAAATTACTCACAGTTCATTATATTATCTAAGTTTGCATTAAATTCTAGAATTTTTGTGAAAAATATATTACTTAATTTTTATAATAAATATGATAAAATATAAGATTTAATTTACATTTTTTCTTCAACTTTGTCTACAAGTGGTCGCTACATGTTATTTTATTGTACCTTACATGTTCACAAACATGTCTAAATTATTTATCATTGTCTCACCATATTTCTATTTCATGTATATATAATTGTTATTTTTAAAATTTACACATATCTAACAATTCGAAATCACGAAACACGTGCACCTGTGCAACACAAAAATTCGTAAACTATAGAATAAATGAAAAGTTGGCCCCTAAAGGCACAAATCAATACATAAACTCTATATACCAAGAACAAAACAACATGTGTCATCACGTTTGATTAAATTCACTTGCTGTCGTCCAAAGTTTTGAAGGGCGACCTTACTAATACATGCGGTCGCCCCCCACAAATTAAGAGCGGGAAACCACGTATGAAAATAAAAAAAAAAAATTTATAAACGAGGGCGACCATGACTAGTGGTCACCGTCACTAGTGAATTTAACAAAACGTGATACAATAGTTAATTTGTTTCGTATAAATAATTTAAAGGTTGACTCGTAATTAAATATAGTTTAGAAGTCAACTTAATCCCACAGTGTGAAGGTTTTTTTTTTTAATTATTTAAATTATATAATTATTTACAAATATTATTATATTGTAACACTCAAAAGGTTGAAAAATTTCCACTCCTCTGTTAACGATTTTAAATTAATATTGTTCTAATCCACGTTCTGCAATCTCATGCTTCTAATTCCTTGGCTGCCAAATGGAGTCTCCACTTCCTCTTCTCTGCTCCTCTTTTGCAGAGACAGGGAGTGTAAGGCTTTGGTGGACGTTACCTTCCTCACCAGCAGCTTCCACCGCGCCTCGTCATTCCTTTTCTCTACCTGCTTTGTCTCTTTAAATCGCCTGCTCACGCCATTAACGGGCACCATCAGGAAATCTGAAAGAAAGGGGAGGAAGATGAAAAGTTTTTGAGTTTACCTGCAAAGAGGGACTTTGCAATCCTCAGATTGGTCACAGATTGAAGAGTGAAGTCTCAAAAGCTGCCACAATCTTTTGCAGCGGAGGCATCTTCCGTCGATTCTTCTCGCACAGGCGGCGAAATGTTTGCTCAGAATCTGAAGACCATAGCAGGTGGAGAAGTGTTTACAGGGCTGCCTCTTGTGGTTGGGGTCTGTGTCGTGCGGTCCGATGGTCGTGCATCCTTCTGTGCAGATGTGCTCTAGGCATTCCATGGCTTCGTTTAGTTGGAGATATAAGCTTCTCTCCTCCGTATGCTTTCTTGATCTCTTCTTCCTCTGCATTCACAAATTGCAGTAATTGTCATATGCACACTACTTGTTCGACGAAATACCCCAGAGAAGTAAGTTACCAGTTTAGCTTCCTCGATGAGCTGAAGGATTTCTAGCTCCAACCTAGGATCGTTGTTTTGCACGAATTTCCAACCCTCTGTTTTCTGGACAGCCATGAAGTTGTTGAAGATCAACTTCATGCACTTGATATGGAGATCTGGTGCGTCGCAGAGCTTAGCCAGCTGAAGCACATCGACGACGTTGTCGATCGTCAGGAGGTGAAAAGCTATGTCCTTTATGCATCTCTGCTTCAACTCTGGGACAAGATAGACATGGGCCAGCGCCAGAAGATGAATCCCGTACTTCTCCAGATTCTCCTTCGAGCACCTTGAGGTGTAGAGAAACCTTACGAAGGCAATGACGGCGTTGTCCGGGACGCCGAGAATCGGAATCGCTCTGGTAAAGCTTTGGCGCTTTTTCGGCCTTTCGGTGATGCCCTCCAATACCGGCGAGATCGAGGCCTGAAAATCAGAATTCGAACATCGTACTTAGGAAAAAGAAGACTGAAGAAGCTTAAATAAGGGATGGGAGACTGTAAAACAGTGGTCCGACGTCTTACCAGAACGCTGGAGTGGGCAGGAATACGAAGTCCACCGGAAGTGACGATATGGACGTTAGGATCCGGCAGCTCCCGGAGCTGAGACTTGGAATGGAAGATGGAAAAATCACAGGGAAAGTTCGTGGGAGAAATGGGTGCAACTTCCATGGGAGATAACAGATGGAGAAGGGCGGATGTGTGGCGAGGAAGAAGAAGAAGAAAGATGGGAGGAGGAAGGAGAGTGTTTATCCTTCCCCTAAATACACAAAGGCAACTTGGGTTTACCAACTTTTAAATAACTAAAATTGTTAAATAAATTAAAAATAATAAATAATTTATTATAATTTATTTAAAATTTGTAATCATAATGTTAGAGGGTAATTAGAAGATTAATCTACTAATTATTGTTTAAAAAAAGTAAACGTGTTGGCCGACGTGGAAGGGAAAAGCCACATAATAGCGAAAGGGCAAAGAGGCAGCCAGCCAGGTGGACATAAAGCGGCCTAGTCTTTTTTGGACTGCAGAAACAAATCTTTCTTTGACCAACTCTACCACGCATTGTACCACGTAGTTCCTGCACCGTCGAAACATCAATATTTAGTTGTAAATTTCTAATGTTTTACGTTATAACATTATGAATTAATCGAGAGATTAACAAACCCGTAAGAATGTTCTGAAAGGATCAGAGTGCGTATTTTGAGACTTCATTCAATATGGAGGCCGCATACAGTGTCATTGTCGCAGTATCTCATACATGATGGGAAAGAATATTGAAGCACTCGCAGATGACCTTGTTGCCGATGGTGCTTTTTGTCAAGGCCATCACATATTTCCTCATAATATTTGTAAAGATGCTCTGATGGTACGTTGATTTGAGGCGTCGTATCAATTTTATCACTGTTGTATTTTCACAAATTGCTATTTTAAATTCACTTTATGATAGAAATCTTAATTATAATCTTATGGAATCAGACTATACCCAAAATTATGCATGCATCTCTTAAACTTTATTGTCCAATAAGGAATTCTCCATGCATTCCTTGGATGTACTCGTCCGCCATGAATTCGAAAAGCGTCTGCAGAAAAGAACTTCCGAACCGATTAAAAATCAGTTCACAGATATGACCTTCCAGCACAGAAACTATGGCCGCTAAAATTTGTGGGTTATTCTCTAAAATTTTCTGCTTCAGTTCAGCACTCTCCTGAGGCCTTTTAGCCAATGAACGAATCTTAGTAGAGGCTAACGTATCAGTTGGTTGATATCCGCCATGATTAAACACAGAAGATGTAGAACGACTTGTTCCGATGGGTGGAACAGATAAGTGCTGAAGAAATCCATCGGCAAACAATGGAGGTCGCCGGAGAATAGTTTTCATGTGGATATCCTCCCTTTCTTGCACATGAGAGTGAATATTGATCATTCGGAGTTGAGTTTCCAATGCAGAGACCCAAGATGGCAACTTAACACGTAGAGGGTACTCGTCCGCCGTAAAGTCAAGCCCTGTGTGGGGAACGATGCTACTTTCGTTCGGAGGTGTCTGATCATAGAAAGGGTTTTCCGGCAGCGGCAAAGTTTTACTTGACTGAATTTTAGAGACGGGCACATACATGAATCACCTGTGTGTATGTATTTTTCATATACATGAAACACTACTTACTATATGTCTTTCCACTAATACAAATCAAAACACACATTAACTAACTACAGTCTACACATTTTTTTAAATTAAGTTTATTTTCAATAAGTATTTTGTATTTGTTTTTAAATTAATCTAAGTTCATTATTCACTTTATAAATTAATTGTAAAAAAATACCAAACGATATTCATTTTATTACATATTTTTCAAATCACGAGAAGATAATTTTTGTAAATTTCTAACACTTGTATGATTTATTATATTTATTTTATAAAATAATTAAATAAAATTACAATAAATCTTACCAGAGTTACAAAATTACGAAACTTTTCATATTATCTTTTCACGATATGAGAAATATGCGAAGTAAATTGAATATCGTTTGATATTTTTTTAAAATTAATGTTAGTGCCAAACAGACACAAGTCGAACGGTCAACCGTTCTATAAGGAATGGCCTATAGCCAGGTTTTTTTTTTGCACGTTAGTGATACATTGAGCCTTTTTTTGAGTGGTTTCAAACTTTGGGTTTTTTTTCAACTTTGCCCAAACTTTGAGTTTTTTTTTTTTTTTTTTTTTTAAAGTTAACCATTTATATTTAGACTATGTATTTTATTCTATCTTTTGAAAATATTTATTAACTGTGTTAAATAATTTTGATATAATTATTATAATAAATTAGTTATTTAATTAATTACTAATTATTGTCAATAAATATTTTAGTAACATAATATAAAAGTAAATATAATATTATTTTAAATTTAAATATTAGCAAAATTTTACTGTATAGAAATATAATTATAGTTTACATAATAATATTTTTTTTAATTTCAATTTTCTCATAATTTCCGTTTCATGTATTGCGTTTTTATTATTTGATTTTGATAAGAACAACAAATTTTTATCATATTTTCCACTTTGCAATCTAATTTTAGATACTTATATTTATATTTTGAAGCATAGACTGTATGAGATTATAAATAACTAAAATAATTAATTCAAAAAGTGTGAAGAGATAATAGTGTAATTGTCCAGGTATTTATAATATATTCTAATAATAATTTAAAAAGAATTTCTTATTACAATTTAAATAATTACAGATTTGTTGAACTTGGAAACATTCAAGATCATCTCATTAACATTTTATCCATATATTTGTTGTAGCTCATGTCTAGGTTTAAATACAATCAAGAACCACAATTTCTTTTTTTCTTTTTTTTTTTTTTTTTAAAGTAGAATCTCATATTTTGTTTGAAAGGTGCTTGCTTAACTTATCCAGAACCATCATAATTAATAGATACAAAAATCTATTAAATTTGGGTGACTAGATAAACATTATGTGACCCGTTATGCGTACATATGTCGCGCAGGCACCGTCTAGGTGCCCAATTATGTAACATTAATTGAATACATGATGAGAGCACAATCATAAACCATAATGGCTGATATGATTCCACTATATCTTCCCACCAAAACAAAGCACTTGAGATGAAGTTTGATTAAACCAGAAGATCGAATTTGTCGATTGGATTGCAGGTAGCTAAGCAAATTGCTTCGCAAGAAGATTTGCACAGAATTCCAAATCAAATCGCTCCTCCGGAGGATCTCCGATGCAGTCGAAGACGGCATCTGCGTTTATAAAGTCTTCATCGGCAGTGTACCTACAAAGACAGATTGAACCTCAAAAAACAACCTACAATTTACAGTGATGGGAAGGGCCACAAGATGCTGCACTAGTTATCACCCTTTGTAGGCCAGAAAGGTACAACTTTTTATTGAATTCAATGAATAGAGGAAAAGAGAGAGAATTAGAATAGGATAGAGAATATACCAAGAGTGACTACCAACTTCACTATTGATGCTACTTCGTGCCAGTGAGCTCAAATAATGGTAAAGTCTCGGAATAATATACTAAAACTTACCCGCTCTTCGTTACTACACACTTCATTCCGGCAGCTTTTGCAGCAGAAAGGCCAATGGCACTATCTTCCACAACGACACAACTGCACAACATCATGACGTTCAAATCGAACAAAATCAAAAGGAATGTAACTATATGATCAAATGTAGAAAAGGATGTAAATTTGTAAACCCATTTAGGAGCTTTAAAATGTGAATTTTAAGCATATTACGAGTTACCAAATTACTCCTAGGCAATAGTATGTATGCAAGGTACCTACCTTGAAGGATCCACACCCAGGGTGCTGGCTGCTAACAAGTAGATTGCCTATGAAGATGGGTAAATAACCATTAGGGAAGCGGAAGAAACGTGAAGGTAGAAAATCATAGTAAAATGTCTATTGGGTCATATTTTTGTAATTAGAATATATGTATCGTCATTTTGACATATTGTCACGCTACACGAAAACTTACAGGATCAGGCTTTTTGCGAGGAACCACATCTCCTGCAAAGATTAATATCTTTTCAGCACGTTCCGGTCCTAACAAACATGAAACTATTGCGGATACCTAGAAAACAACAATGCAATACAATTTTCAAGATAATATTTAGGTAAAAAAAAAAAAAAAGACATGAAGATTGCCGTGATTCTAGATTTTTAACACGTTGTTCGCGTAATGTGAATACATAAGAATGGGGATGAGACTACATCAACTGGCCATTAATTTCTTCATCAATATTTCACAATTAAAGTAAGACAGCTGGAAAAAAATATTAATTTTTGTAAGAGATTTGGCAAGATATCGGTTTTATCCCTAAGAAGATTGTGGCAAGTTCTCTCCCAGATGGGAAAATTATGGAACAATTAATTAAAGTCGTGGAACCTGATTACGCATACCGCCTTCTCATTAGAAGTGCTGCATACAGCAACTTTAACTCCTTTTGCCAAAGCTTGATCTATCAGCCTGTTCGTTCAGAATGGAAACTCAATAAATTTTATGCTGGACATATAGAATTTTTTATCCAATCACATCCAAGAGTCCAAAAGATTTAAATCAAACGCAGGTTGCTAGGCAAATTACATAGAAGTCATAACCTCGAAGAAAAGATGAGTTAAATATATGCATGATTAATCTGATAGACCAAGTTTCCAAATAAAAAAGGAGCAGAACTCTTAAATGTTCAAAACGAGTTTCTTTGAATATCAATTCTGTAAATTACTAGGAAAGAGGGTAAGGAGTTTGATAGTAACCAACTTTGCAACACCCGGCCGAAGAGGCAGCAATTTTTTCTCGATTAGAACCATGAAAATCTCTGTCTTTTGCTTGTGAAGAGAAGCTATGAATTTCTTTCGTTCATCTTCCTCCTTTGGAGCTTTTTCTGGCCAGCCCGTCTTGTTAAAATAGGCAGTCATCCTACAAGCCTTGTCTAGAATGAGAGTCTGGCTCTGCAGAGAATATGAGAAGTTTGAAAGGCAAAAACGAAACATTTCTTGGTTTTCATGAATTACCTTTCTTTTCCACCCCCGATCTTGAGCAACTCACCATATAGATCCACATCCCAAGTAACACCCAACTCTCTCTGTGGAGTGAGAATAAGATCAGACTTGTAAATGAAGTTTGCGTCATGACATAAAACAATCATCAATTCAAAGTAATGCAAAGCAACTTATCTTCTATAACAACACAGAAGAAAATGCAATCTGAAGTAATCTCGAAACCATAAATTTCAAATACATAATTCATTTAGGTCCCAATGAGAAGAATGGTAGAAAAACAAAATATTGCATCTGTCGCTCTTTGCAAAAATAAAAAGGAAAAAGAAACAGACTAAATCAAAGATGGAGAACTTTAGTCACGGGGAAGTGATACTCTGAAAAGCAATAGTTAAAAATTCCAGCAAGTCTCTATGTAAGATATTTTCAAAACCACCAGTTTAGAATAAACCCCTCGAAAATTTTCAAAAACCAAGATAACACAAGGAAGTTCATGCATAGTGATTCGCACAGTTTTTTTGTTCATCATTTCAATCAGAATTAACAAGGAAACACATTTAACCGCAAGTGACATGCATTGCAAGTTTCTATTAAGTGGCACGTTCTTCTTTATCAACAGCCACTAATGGAAGTTACTAGTGGGTAGTTGGGCATTTCCCACATTTTCAGAGACATAGAGGAGTTGTGAACTTTCACTCCCATAAATAATATGGATTCTTTGATTGCAAGTAAACAACTTAAGAAACGTTCGACAAAAATATGGATCACTAGTCTTCAGAAAGACTGAAAGCGGATGTGAGTTTCCATCACACTTGGATAGACTGGGTAGACAATATTTCGATTGTGAATTTTCTTTATGCACATTATATTTTGATTCCTATGGCCGAATGATTGATTGACTTTGGATTCTGCCTTTTCGGTTGAGACTCTGAAACCCTGCTTACACAAATACACTTTATTCATTTATGCTAGACCGTTCAATCAGAAAAAAAAAAAAAAAGTCCATTAAGCTATAAATATATGATAGAATATACAGGCAGATAAGAATTGCGAACAGTGAGTAAACATGCGGGATTGAAAAACCTCATTGAAAGTTTCATTAAAGGAAATCCGGTGCCCATCCTTTTCGGTATCAACAAGCACGCCATCACAGTCAAAAAGAAGAGCAGATGGAAGCGAAGAGGCAGTAGCACCGCAGATAACTTCTCGAGAAGCTTTCTTCGTCCCCACTCCGGAGACTCGATTCGTTTTATGACATAGACTTACAGTTGCACCATAAAACGATGAAGAAAAAGCTCTCTCCGGAAGGTTGGAAGAAGAAATGGAGGTTTTGGGGTGATTATGAAAACTAGTTAACAGAGAAGAAGTTGCGGTGGATGGAAGATTGAGAACGGTTGACGCCATTAGAGACACTCCTCGTCTCTCCTTTCTTCCGTAGGAGCCTATCCTGATTTGGCGGTCTCCCTTTTAACGGTCTGGAATTCTCCCTCAAATAGCACTTTTTTGGTAAAAATTTATCACTATTGTAAGTGAAAAGACTAAAATACCCTTGAACCATTTAAACTAGGGCAATATCACGTTAACCACGAGAATACGAGATTTTAATATTTTCATATGAAAAATCTAACAAATCAACTCGTATCGGGCCGTTGTTCTCCAAGAACATGGTCCTTCGATCTCACTTTTGTGCACACGCAAGAGTAGGGGTGGTAACTCTAAGGCTGGGCATGATCAGATTAGTCTCGAGCTGAAACCGAACCGGACCGTACAATTCGAGATTTGTCATAGTTTCTCCAACCACAATACTGAATTTTTTTAATTAAAAACAGTAAATGAAAAGTAGCATTTTATGTTTAATTTTTTTAAAAAAAATCCAAATAAATTGTTTGGAGTTTGAACACAGAAAACAGTAACTATTATTCTACAAACTAAATAAACCATTAATTATCTCAACATCTCTTTTAGGCATTTAATCAAACAGGTAACTTGTATTGCCAATTACAACAATCAATATTTATATTTCATAATTTTAGCTTACTCAGATGTAATAATTGAAGGACATAATCGATCTAGGTAACTAAAATGAAAAAAAAAAAACAAGAAATGAAGGAGAACCATGTTCTATTTTTTTGACATAATTCATTCACCAATGACTATTAAAAGAAAAAAAAAATACAAAAGAGCAAATATAGTAGAAAAAACAAAGAACAAGATTCAATTTTAGTTACCTAAATTGATTAATGTCAAAATTTTTAAATTACAAGGTTCGGTCTTGAAGAGACTGAAGGAAGAGAGGGAAGAATTTGAAGCCTTGAATCTTGAGGAGGCTGCCGAACGGGAGGAGAGAAATTGAAGTCTTGAATCTCAAAGAGGCTGACGGACGGCAAGAGAGAAATTAAAACCTTGAAGGTTCAGAATCAGTCATCCTCAATTCTTCATCCAGCATTAATTAAATCCTAATTAAGTAATTAATTTTGAAGGTTTGGTCCGGTCCAAATTTTTGGAATTTTTTGAAATTATTAAGACTAGTCCCGCACCAAGAACCGACCAAAACCGGACCAATCCGGTTCTGGGTTATGGGTCCTACCCACCCTAGGTGACTCTCCCCACCATCCCCAAGGAGATTGGGGGGTTGTTTTCCGAGAAAGGAGAGTGGCTAAGAGTTCATTTGTTAAATTTTTCAAGAATGTTTGTGAAATGAATTTATGTTCTTCGGTTAAAAGTTATGAGGTTAATCTTGAATATTACCCTCAGAAGTATCATTTCGTCCTCAACAGTCCACACCATTGCTCTTCTCTCTCGGTCAATCTCTGTTTTTCTCTGGGTTTTCCATGCTCAAATCCACTTTCACTCCATTTTTATCCAATGTTTCTGCAAATCTTAAACCCAGCAAGCTAGCCGCAGTCTGCAATGGCTTCTCGAAGACCCCACCAACTGTTCGACAAAATGACTCACTCAACTCTTCTCCCCCCGCCATTCCACCCTATCTGCTTCCACCTACTTCCGCTTACGTCCACCTCCCCTTTTGCCGGAAACGCTGCCACTACTGCGACTTCCCGATCCTCGCCCTCGGTTCCTCCTCTGCTACCGACGACGACCCCAGAATCCTGAACTACGTCGAGCTTCTGTGTCGAGAAATCAATGCGACGAAGAGAGATGCGATGGCTTATCCTCCTCTTGAAACCGTTTTCTTCGGAGGTGGAACGCCATCTCTTGTGCCATCGAAGCTCATCTCGATGATTCTGGGTACCTTGAGATCGAAGTTCGGGCTGGATGTGGATGCAGAGGTGTCGATGGAAATGGATCCAGGGACTTTCGACGCTACAAAGATAGAAGAAATGCTGAAATTGGATGTGAATCGAGTGTCTTTGGGAGTCCAGGCTTTCCAAGACGAGTTGCTGAAGGCTTGCGGGAGAGCTCATGGGGTGAAGGAGGTTTATGAGGCAATTGACATTGTCAATTCCTGTGGAATTGGAAACTGGAGTATGGATCTTATCTCTTCTCTCCCTCATCAAACAGCTGAAATGTGGGAAGAGAGTCTGAAATCCGCCATTGAAACAGGACCAAGCCACGTCTCAGTGTACGATCTGCAGGTGGAGGAAGACACAAAATTTGGCGTCCTGTATGTACTATTTCTTAACTTTCTCCATAAATTTAAGCTCCATTTGGACCAAACAAGTTCAGATAAATCGTATTCTTGCGCTAGTTAAAACAAATCGTTGATATTAGACGACTTCGATTTCGAATTTATCTTAGATATACCTCAAACCCATTGATATGTACACTTCGATCGATCTAAGAAACTTATGAAATCTTATTAGAGGGTATTTTTAGGTACAATCCGGGGGAGTTTCCGCTACCATCAGAGAGACAATCAGCCGATTTCTACAAAATGGCTTCCAGAACACTTGCAGAAGCTGGCTATTGCCATTATGAAATCAGCAGTTACTGCAAGAGCGGCTTGGAGTGCAAGCATAATCTCACTTACTGGAAGAACAAACCTTTCTACGGATTCGGCCTCGGTTCTGCAAGTTATCTCGGCGGACTGAGATTCTCGAGGCCGAGAAAGTTGAAAGAGTATGCCAACTATGTGGAGAGCTTGGAGAATGGGTTGGTGGACTGCCATGGAAACGGTCAAGTGGATGCCAAGGACATGACAATGGATTCAGTAATGCTTTCTCTCAGAACCGCTAGAGGCCTTGAGTTAAGGTCTCTCGGAGAAGCCTATGGCAGTTCTCTGGCTGCTTCTCTTTGCATGGTTTACCGACCTTACGTCGAAAGTGGGCATGTGGTTTGCTTGGATGAGCAGAGAAAAGCCATGGCAGTGGATGAGCTCGATTACATGCTATCGAACCAAGATGAGAACGAAAACTTGCCGCATTATATTCGACTGAGTGACCCGGATGGATTCCTCTTGTCAAATGAGTTGATATCTCTCGCATTCCGGACGATCTCTCCCTAGAAAACACATACAGACTTCGACAAATTAGAGCAGAGCAGATCAGAGAGATACATTGTTGTATCTATCAATCGAGGCCTTGCCCTTTTTGTTTTTTTGCCTTTTGCTAGTTGTACTGAGATATGCAATGAAACAGCCTAACGTTCATTGTATACAAATTACAAAGATTTCCTTTTCTGTCCAATTTGGGTTTCATTCTCGTCTCCAAATAAAATTTCCCAGAAAACAATTTATCCTGGTTCCTCCGGTCTTCCTCGCCGGACTGAGGGGGCTGATAGAAGAAGGGGGCAGACTGCGAGTGGGCGATCTGATTTTCGGTGACCGAGTAAAAGGGTAGTATTGGCTTTACACTTCGAAAATGAGTAGTCTATTTTCAAGAATAATACTTGAACCTGTACTTAATATTAATATTTAAAATATTATATCATAAGTTATATTATATATCCAATACAAATATTTTTAATAGTTAAAATGTGTGTGTGTGTGTGTGTTAGGGGCGAGAACAGTCTAGGTCGACCCGGTTCTGACTCCGAACCAATACCATTCAAGATTCTTTTCCCGGACCTAGAACTGACTTTGGGAGTACCGATTCGATACTGATTCTTCTCATCGAATTTTTTTTTTATTTAAAAAAATAATTTCTTTAATAAGTTGTCAATAATTTTATTTAAAAAATGAATTTTTTTAATCAAATCATCGATTATCATCCAAAGGGAATCGGTTCGGTCCATGATTCTTCGAAATTTTTGCTTCTAAACCATAGACCGGACCTAGTCCCACATGAAATTGGGAGGGAGGATTGGTCCTGAAGTGAGAAGCTTGGATTCCCACTCGAAACTAGACCGAAACTAACAGTCCCGGTCCAGTTTTGTCCACCCCTAGTGTATGTGTGCGTGTGCGTATGTGTATGTATATGATGAACAAGCCATTTATCGAAAGCTATTTGGAAAGAAATTGTTCGAGTTCGATAAAGAGAATTATTATATTTGATATTTGAATTTAAGGGAATACTAAGACCATGTTATTTAATGTATATAATACATAAAAGAAGAATTTATACATATTCTAAAAATAATTCACCAATTGTGCGATCTTTTTTACTCGAATTACGACGGCGGAACACTAGACAATGTTCACATAAACAACTAAAGAACACATTGAGCTTACTAACAATGGTCATTACTTAGTAGAGTAATGAAAATATAGTATATTAATGTAGGCTTTCTGTATGATGAACTCCCTCAATTACTTACAAATAGCTTGGCAAAGAGGTTCTTCTTCTCCTTAGTTTCTTGATTAGGGTTTGAGTTAATTTCTGCAAGTTTTTTGATGCTTGGAACGCAGATTCCAGAAGTACCATCAAAACACGATAGTGCGATGATTTTGTTCGTGATTTCAGATGGATGTATCGCGTCAAAAAATACGTATTCTGTTCGGTTGGAACATGGAACTGAGTTTAGCTCACAACCTCCTGTCCTAGTTATTTTGCAGCACGGGGACTTTGAGTCCTTCACTCCTGAAAAAAAATAATAATTGTGTTATGGAATTTCTTAGCACCGTCGATTTGAGGGTGATAGGCAGAGTGAAACTGAGTTTTGTTTCAAGGTCATCAATGCATCAGGTCGGCAATTGCGAGCTGATGTGCATTCAACTAATGTTTTGTCTGGACAAGAGTCCAGTCTAGTCCTGATCAAAACTTGCAATCCAAAGCATGGGCCATGCGACCTTGGAGCATATGGCCTCCATCTTTCAACGTCGTGGTTTCGTCAATTGTGATTGCGACACTAAATTTTAAAAAAATTTAGTTCACGGGTCATTGCCCTTTTGGTGACCCCGAGTTAAAGTACATGGTACTTAGTCTAATAAGTTTAGGCGACGAGTGCTTTTGTGACTTGAATATATTAGTATTTAGAAGAAATGATACCGTAGTTGAATATATTAGTATTTAGAAGAAATGATACCGTAGTTGAATATATTAGTATTTGAAAGAAATGATACCGTAGTTGGAAGGATTCCGGATCAAATCCAAGGCAAGGTGGAAAGTTTTGAGATGAACAAAGGTTGATGATGGAAGAGAAGAAGCCACTTGATTGAGCATTGCTTTCAACTTGACGTTGTAAATGAGAGCCAGTTGGTTGAGCTGTTCTTGATTGAGGCCAACTGGAGGAGCAATTTTTGAGATTGGCAAGTTTCCAATTGGACCCAATTCGTTGACTATGAATTTTCTGGCTCCCAAGCCGTACATTTCCTGCAAAAATTTAAAAAAAAAGATTAACTCATTGTTTGTGTATCATTATATATAGATTAAACCAGTCGAATCTAATTATTTTCGCTTCTAATCTTTACCCAAAAACCAAAATTTTAAGAGAAAGAGATCATAGTCGACATCTGCTCACCTGCAAATAGATACCGAGTTGGTCGACGAGTTTACACGCAAACTCGGTTGCGTTTGGCATCCCGGGTATTCTGAAACTAGGAAGATATCTAAGCATATAATCATTCCCACCAATTGAAACCATGAAAATGGACTTGGAGAGATGGCTTGAAAGAGCTGTATGACTTGTAAATTGTGTAGGCAAATACTCTTCCACACTTGTTCTAAATTGCTTCACTTGTTGCCCCATGTTTGCAGGTGTTATTTTCTACGTTTCCAGATTAGGAAAACAAATACATTAAAGCATACAAATATAATGTATAATTTTGTCAAAATTTTATATTATTCATAACACTTTGTTAATAGCGGCAACTTTTCGAGCTCAGTTCCATAAAAAAATACACGCATTTTTGGGAGGAACTTTTTAATCTAGTTGTTTAGGATCATTTTCGAGTATGATACGAGGGTAATGATAGGCATACAATCTACCTCTACCGTTTAATCTTATCTCTTAACGTGTCACTTCTGCGTTAATCATCAATTAGTGTAATAATTAAATTTATCAATTAATGTTTGATATGTTACGAGGTAATATTAGAATGTAAAATTAAAATATTAATTTAGTACAAAAAGTAATATAATTAATAAATTTTTTTTTCCTTTTCAGAGACTACTAAAATATGTTTTTTTATTGGAAAAAAAATAGCTTCAATATGCAAACATTTGTTAAACAAAATAATTATAAATATTTACATAAAAGACACCTAATATTATTAGTAAAATAATGGAGAAAACTGAGGAACTCTTACGGCTCCGCCGGCGACCGCCATGGTTTCGTTAAGGATTCCAGCCCCACGAAGAGCATAGTTGAATCCCTCAGTGAAGTTCTTCTTTCCTTTGTTGTTATATAGTTCGATAATCGGCGGAGGAAGTTGCTCTAGTCCGAGCCATTTAGCTGCGTTTGAAATTCAAATAGAAACGCGTCAATATTATCAAAATGTCCTTAAACAGAGCAAAAGTAATTAAATAAATGTCAATTTTATACACGCTTGACAATGTTTCCTTTCTTATCTAGAGTCCGAACTTGTATTATTGTTGCCACAACAACCTACCAAAAAAATCAGCCATAGTGTAGCCATTGGTGAGCCGGCCCGAACTTTTGCCCGGAAAATCCACACCATATGGAAGAGCCGATATAGGTATGGTAGAGTTAATGTTGCCGGCATCAAGAGTTGAGTCCCCGAACACATAAAGAGCCGGAACAAGCTTCCCAGCTCGGGAATTCGGGACGAAAAGGAGGAAGCAAAGGCAAAAAAAGAGAATCTGGGAGGGTTTGTTCTTCATGGCTCGAGTTTTCTGTCTGCAAAATCTGCTTTTCTGCACTGGTTTGGGTGTTTTTTTGGAACGGTGGGTGGCAAAAATGAAGGTGTTAAAGGAGGTTAAATAGGAAGATATGTTGTTAGTTTTGGAGAGGGGGTTGAGGGCCAAATTAAGAGAGAGATAGGTGTACAGTTTATAACAGCAATGTCTATTTCTTCTCTCTTCTGGTTTTGATCCAAACCCATTAAAACCAATATCAACATATAATTTTCAATAATTTCAAAAATATTATTCAATAATTATTTCAAAAATATTATTCGATAAATATTTCAATATTTTTTAAAAATATTTCCGCATATAAAATACAAAGAGAGAGCTGTGAAAATCCTTTTTGGGAAAAAAATTTATTAACAAAAAAATAAAAAATAATAATATTAAGTTTACATTATTTTCTTACTTTTTAATTGTTATCTCGAGTTACCCATAAATTAATATAATTAATAACTTATTTTAAATATTTATTATTTATTATTTTAAAAATAATTAATGGTTTTGAGTATTTCTAAGAATTATTTTTTCATAGCAATAATTAACGACAATTTAATCTAATTTAATTAATTAGAAATTAGAATATCTTCCCAAATTTAACGTAGCAATAATTATTTTTTCAATAACAAAGGAGACTTCAATACAAATAATTTAGAAGAGAAGAATCCAACTAAAGAAAAAAGAAAGAGAAAACTTAATTTAAAGCAAATAAATTATGTTTCTTAATTTGATGATCTAATTGTTTCCAATTTATAACCGAGATTTGGATACAAAAAACGCGATTTATTTATTTATTTATTTATTGGATTTTTCATCTTTACCTTTGTTTTTCCTTTTCAAACTGGTTTCAGCCCCTTCTGCCTCTTCTGCCTTCTGTTCTGCCTCTAATATGGCCAACTACATCACAGACAAAAAAAAAACCACATAAAAATTTAGTTTTTTCTATTGATTTTCAAGAGGATAATGCCGAGTGTTAAATGAACCCAATAACTTACCTCGTCAAGGATTGGTTTGAGCTCCCTGTATCGTGTTTCAGCGAGATCAAAACCGTCCTTTCGAAGCTCCTGAAATGCCAAAACAACATAAAAGTAAAAAGCAAGTTCATTCCGGAACATTGAACAGAAGATTCTGGCTGGAAAAGAAGGACGTTTTAAAATACGTCGAGAAAATCTGAATGAATCGACCTTTCCGGTGTGTTGGGTGTGCTCGTGGGCTGCCATTTGCCAGTAAAGATTGGTCCGGCGATAGAAATCCTTCAGAGATTCTCCAGGCTGAGACATAGAATGAATAGTAGCGTATGATGTTTGTTTTTTTTTTTTTTTTTTGTATCATCAGAGAAGAAGCTTCTCCCATCCAACTAAAGTAAGCAAATCTCTAAGAAATTAAAGTTACCACTGGAGTTCTTTGCGAATCCGAAAGACCAAGATTGGCTCTGATCTGCTCTATCCTCGCATGTTTCTCTTTTCTACGGAGAATTCTACCCTCACCCCTGATTAACGCGACAGCATTTCCGATATGAAGTTTTCCATCATTGCCAACCTGCATTGTCAAGATCAAGGCATGTCTGCAGCCATTTCAAAAATGTAAAAGAAACAGCTCGAATCCCACAATTCCCTTAACACAAGGGGCAAGGCAAACTCTACACACTTGAGAAAATGAGCAAATGAAAAACCGAAAGAATATGTTGAAGCTAAATCATGAGGATATAGGAGTGTTCAATTCACAACAAGAAAACCGCCTTAAATGCAACAAGAAAACTAGTAGAAAATAACATTTTTCTAAGTGCAAGTCACTCTCGCGAAGAAATAAAAAAAAATGAATTAGCTGACTTTACCTCTTCTTCATCAACCTCATCATCATCATCTTCATCATCACTGTCGCCGTCATGGCTGCCATCCATTTCACTATCTTCATCGTCTTCGTCGTCATCTTCGTCCTCCGAGACTTCCACCCATTCAGATTCTGAAGCCTTGATAAATTCAAACAACCCATCATAAATGAAAAACATTGCAACCAAAAATATGATACTTTATTCCAACAAATTTATTACACTTTATAAGATGTAAGATTACATCGGGTATGAATACCAATCACTTTATATAGTTGATAACAAAAAGAAAAAAAAAAATGTCCTTGATGGAAAATTGTGTCATACCGGTATGATGCACTTCCATTCATCAAGTTTGCTGAGATTGAGAGAATACAAATCATCAAGAGTAATCTCTCTATCTTTAACTTCCATCATACCCCCGTATACATATAATATATCTTTCCCAACAGCCATGCAGGCATTAATACGCCCACAAGGCTTCGCTACCTGAAATAAGGATCAAATCAATAAATCAAATTGGATAACCGAAAACATTAGAAGGAATTTTCCATTGCAACGGACCTCTGGTAGAGCGGAATTTTGCAAAGCCAGCTTTCCGGTAGACTTGTCTGCCATTCCACCATTTCCAGTGCTAATATTTGTGGCCAAACGCTGAGATATTTCATTAACGTCAGCTTCTATATCTACTGCTTCGTCAAAGTTGTCATCCATTTCAACCCCCACAATTTCCTCCTGCTTAATTTGATTCAAGCAGTCAATGACCGAAGCTTCGTCCGTTTGGTGTTCAGTAATTTTTTTGAGCTGTAAACACAAGTTTAAAAAAAATTACAAAGACCAGCAATTTTGATCAACGTAGACCAAAAAAAAATGCTGGAAATTTATTAGATATAACACCTTATCCTTTGTTGACTTTTCTTTTCGAAGCTCCAAAGGATACCTAAAAAGAAAAAAAAAAAAAATCAAACTTGAGTGGATAGCAAGAGAAAGGATGTTAAGCGGGACAAGATAAAAATAACAAAATTAAAAGCCACCAGCAAAAGGGCCTTACCAGCGATGGTTGTCTAATTGGAAAGCATAGAGTTCATTCAAGAACAAACTCATCATTACATCACCTGCACAAACAGAAAGTCATGAATCCAGAAAGTGTCAAAATGCGAATTTACTGAACCAGAAACAAGAAAAAAATGAAGAAAGATCTCTTCTAGAGAAATTAGAGAGACAATCTTGAGTGAAAATTCCTTCGAACATCCCAATCTTAATGAACAAATATCCTCTTTTCAGGTTTATCGAGGGTCTTCGCCATGATGACATGATTTTCAGGAGGAAGTGGAATGTTAAAACAAAAAAGAAATAAAGTCATTAAATATGGAGTATTGAACGTATTCTAACCCCACCAAAAGCTCAAACAGTGTGAATACAATACAAAATGCTGCAGAATCGATTAATACCATTCTTGTATTTAAAAAAAAAAAAAAAAAGAAGAGAACTGCATGAAAGCAATTCGATAAGTATTTACCCCCAACTTCCATATCTACCACTCCTCCAAATAGCAAAGTTCGCCTCTTATGAACGGTCATGGAAAACCCAGCACGGGGCCCAGGTGGCATTCCACTTTTCTTTACCTACAAGAAAACGTATACCGTAGACTAAAAAACAATTAGCATGAAAATTTGTTAATAAAGACGGATGTGGAATGACAAACATGTAGTGCATCAAAACAAAATTAAGGAATTAGAGGTTAGTTGAATAATTATAGTAGAGATTAAGGAAAAGTAAGTTCAAAATCAATTTTCTCAGCATCCATCACTATTTGGTCTTCTTCCATGCCCAGTCCTAGGACTAACAAGTTAGTTTCAAAGAATAATTATAATAAATAATAAAAATAAATAACAAAAACAAAATGTTCAGTGCATACCTTGCTCCATTCCCAAGTTTTAGGATCGAGGGACCACATGTCTGCATGAACAATTCCTTTCTCGGAGCTGTTTTTATCAGATTGGATCTCTTTGAAATAGCCACCATATAAGAACACCTACAATACCAAATAAACTCTCTCAAACACAGGTTTTTTTCCTTCTCCAAAAAAAAATGCAACTTATGATCCAAACAACAGAAGAACACAACTGGTTCATTTGCAGAAAAAATAACATGAGCAAATTCATTGAAAAGTTCGAGAGAGAAATTTTTACTGCTCAACTGATCACTTCATTGCATACCACATACAAATAGTATGAGCAACACAATAAATAACAAAATTTAGTGAGTGTAAAAGAATTAATATCGAAGACATATTGATGGTGATAATCCAAATGTAATTTCATTTCCGATCAACTAACCTCGTCCTGATAAACAAAAAACTGAAAACCACTCCGAGGACTTGGCCACATGGATCCAGGCTTCGGCTTTATTTCTTGCCACTGAAAAGTGATTCTATAAATTTTACTGATCAACAAAGTGGTTGTACAACAATCACATATAATGAAGAACAAAGATCATGACAAAAACTTCACCTTGTATTGATCCAGGTCAAAGACATACATATCATTATAATACCTGCAAAAGGTGGTAATCTTCAACAATTGAAAAGAAAATAACATCCTGTGGATCTTATAACCATCAAACCATCTATCTCATTATTTTTATAAGAAATAAAAATTTGTTCTAGAATAATGGAATGTGAAAAAAAAAAAAAAAAGAATTAATCCATGAGGGTCAAACAAAATAGTGAAGAAGGAACTATCTCTTTCCAATTGGTAAGAACAATAAAGAAACCTAGAGTTGTACACTCACAAGATCTATCATAAGTAAAACTAGAGATATGATAAAGTCATGTTACCCAATAGTAGTAAAAAAATTTTGGCCTACAGCATCTTCAATTTTCTTCTAAATCTTGAAATAGATATTAGAGTTTGAATCCTGAAACTTCAAAGTGGAGTTCTATTTTTTAACTCAAATCCTGGGGATTTAACTTTTCAGAAGAGATATCAGGATTTGAATTTTTTAACAAGTTTCGTATGTCTTTTTCAACTTCCCTATCAAAACCATCTCCAAATAAATAGAAATGTATTACATAAGTTGGTCGCTTGTTCGGCAGATTTGATTCTACAGATAATCAAAAAAGGTAGAAATTAAAAACCTGCATTTTAAGTTGCATGATGATTTTGGAAGAATTCAAAGT
>CM039523.1:14800460-15048981 GCA_022433055.1 Begonia peltatifolia
AAAACCTGCATTTTAAGTTGCATGATGATTTTGGAAGAATTCAAAGTCAAACCACACATAAATAATCATGCGAACACATAAACAATCAACTAATTGATAAAGATTCATCAACCTCACTTCTCTGAGAGTGTCATAGAAGCCACCAAAAATAATAATCTTGTGTTTGTACAAAACCTGTAATATAAAGAAAAATATTTATTTACAAATATTTAAGAGTTTAAGTCGCTACTTTCATGTATATGCTTTAATGCTGGAGAGATGCAAGGAACCTACCATTCGATGACCAGAGCGTGGGCTAGGACAACCTTTTAAATTTAGTTGTTCCCATTGATTTGTTTTAAGGTCCAACATCCAAAAATCCTGGGGAATTGCATCACATTAAAAAAAAAAGGTCAAAACAGTATTTTGATGAACTTTGGTTCTCTTATATAAGAAAACAATAACTATGCATGTATCACCTTATAATGGTGGAACCTCTCTTGATTTGGAGATGTAAACTCTCCCCCTGAAGATGACAAAAGGAAGTTCTCCTACTAAAGTAATGTGTAAAAAGTAAGTCACAAAATGATAAGTTTTTTTCTTAACCTACCAAAGATATAAAGATAATTCTTCCAAACAACCGCCTGATGAGCACTGCGAGGAGGTGGGCTATTTGGACTTGAAACTAATTTCCAGTCTTGCTTCTCGACGTCATACCGGTAGAGGTCACCATATACAAATGTCTGGCACAATCATATAAATAAAATATAACAATATGTAATGGATAACTCAATGATTCACATAAAATATAAATGAATGCTACAAAGTAGAAAAGTTTTGACCTTATTGCCATTGTAGAATTCTCCACCGTACAATACAAGTTCTGTCTCCTTCTGCGGATTGATATTTAACTAAATAAAACAGCAAAGAAAAATCATCAATCTCTTCTAAGTATTACCGTAAAACAGGTTGGTAAAAATGTTAAATTGTTCGTAAAAAAAAGGGTCAGAGTATTACCGTACAGTTGGACCGAGGAGAAGGAGCAGGGACGTTTTCTTCTATATGAACTTCTTTTTTCTTAGCTTCCTCCTTTTGGATACTCAACTGTCGAGATAACTATGGTTAATTTTTCCAGTATACACTACCAGGGACAATAAGGTGGCAAGAAAAAAATAATTGAATATTCCGAAGCAGAGTGTCTCAGTCCCATACACATTGCTAAAATTCGTTTTGATTCGAACAATATGTATCCTTCCTAAGTAACGGATTGCCCTGAAGCGCATCCAATATAATTTTTCATTAGCACTCCAGCGCTAGTACATTGAAATAATACAATGATTTAGAAGCTGCTGATGTACGTACCAGAATGGCATCGATGTCGTCCTCGGGAGACAGCTTTTTGCTCTCTCTGCGAGCTTTTTTTTCCTCCGCTTTCGCTGTTTTCTTCTCCGTTTTTTCTTTTCCTTTTCCAGGCTTCTTCGTTTTTTTTTCCCATTGCTACCTCTCCGCTAGCACTCAAAAGCTTCGACTGTAGGACAACAGTAAACTCTGAACTGGAAAAGAAGCGAAGGAAAAGACAGAGAACCCAATTTCCAATTTCCAACTCCCAACCGAGGTGACGATCCAACTGAGAATCAGAAGTTTTGGTCGGACTTCAATTTGGAGTATATGGAAAACACGATCGAGTAAGAAACTACTACTCCTCCAACGGCGGCGTCGGTCGAGTGGATGAAGCAGCTGGCCGTGCGTGGCTGTCGGCTTTAGTCCATCATCGGCACTAAATTGATGGGCCCAAAAAAGAAACAGTGTAGACCAAAAGCCCACTTTAATTAATCCATCAAGGTTGGGGCCCATTGGGCCTGATACCCATCAACCCAACAGAAGAAAAATGCAAAAAGTCGTGTCATTCAAGTAGACGAATGAAACAAAAGAAATTATGAGACATGATCTTGTATTAGTAACAATAATCTCTATATTTATAGGTCTATACCTTCATCGATTGGTAACTTTTATGCTCGTGTTTATAGTTTGGTGATCTAAATATAATTTGATTTGTTAATGGTTTGAGTACGATCACGACGACAAGTTGTCAATGAGTCTTATCATTCGTCACTAGAGTTTATTACGTTGTGAATTTAGAATGGTTAGAGTGCGATCACGATGACGAGTAGTAAATGAGTATTGCTTGTTGCCGAAGAAAGTTAAATGACTTATTTGACCCTGTAGAACAAAGCTGAAGTTGTTTCTGTAGCAATGAAGGGCTTTCAAGCACAATATTGTATTACCTCACAATTTTAAGTCTTATCATTCGTCCAGAAGCAAGCCGAGACAAACCCAAAAACATTTACATAGAAAAACTTAACTCGTATTGAGACGACAAAGAACTAGAATAAAAAAACACGACAATTCGGGATGTTTAGGATACTCGCGATTAATGAGCAAGTTCCTAAACAAGACTTCGGGATTATTTGTGTCTGGTTTTTTTCAGATTTGAAATCATGGCTTCCAAAGGGATTGATTGAAACTAAAAACCTATACTTTACATCAACAACTAAGATGACAAAAGAGGAAACAAGGGATAATATGAAATTTATGAATTCTTCCTAATGCTTACTTCATATATTCCCTTGCGTTCATTCTCAACTTTGAAGATGCACTCATGCCCAGCTTGAATGTCATTTGCCTGGCAAAAGGCTTCCCATCCGCTTGTTAAAACATTAAAATCTGAAGTCTCGAGGTAGAGGACGGGCCACATTCTTTTCATTGGATCTCGAAGACTAACAACCCTTCTTTCCCATCTCATGCCCCGTCTTGACAATGATAACGGCAAGTTCTACACAAATATCAACCAAAATGAATTCAAGCGATAAATGCTCGTAGAATTCTCATTGAGCTATACATATTAACCGCAGATGAGGAATAAGAAGATACCAAAAATGATACATTTTCTGCCACGACACAAGAGACTGTGGATACAGAGGGTAACGAATTTCTGACTTCAAGACCGATCTCTTTATCAACCTCATTGTCATCTCCCTCGATCGTAAACGGGTTATGACAATTCGCCATGATATTCAAATTCTCTGCATTAACCCAATTAAAATTTGAATCAACTTGGCAAAAAATGACACGAATGTCAAACTACTTTAAATGTATCTGACGCTACCTTCATCGTCAAACAAACCAAGAGGCATCTCAATCAACTCTTCTTTTATGGTCTTCCCCACTTCCACTGTTCAACGTTATAATTGAGATCCGACATTCCAATTAAGCTCGAAAGATGAGATAAATAATATAAGATAAATAGTTTAACAAACCTGAAGTCATCTCAACCAGCTCCTTCTTTATAATTTTTCCCAATTCACCTGTTCAATTTAATAAATTAAATAAATAAATCGTATATATAAATTAAAAAGATGACATAAATGACGCAAACCATATTGGCAATTATGTGCTTGCTTCGGGTTGGGAGGACCGATTAAGTTTAACTCTGGAATAATGTTATGTTTGACAGTTTGACAGTTGATGAATGAACTATGTTCCGTTCGATAGACTTTCAAAGGATTATTTCTCGATGGTGCTGCATTTTTAAGCACAAAAGAAACCACAGATTGAACATGTGAAGACGAAGAGCGATGATACGGAGATAAAGCACAAACATCAAACTCCAAGCAGACAAACAAAGAGAGAACTTACTTGAAACCAAGTTGCCCTTTACTTCGTCAATCTGAAATTTCAAAACTTCACCAACCCCATGACATTCTTCAGCACCACCCCTCAATTCTATTGCGGGTGGGATAAACATATCCTTGATTGAGACCTTTATGTCAACATCTTCTGAAGCTATATCTTTCTCAATCTGTACTTTCTTCGATGCATTTTCAGCTATTGGTTGAGATCCACTACCCGACCTTATGGTCGTTGCATTTTCTTTGATTTGAGTCCTCAATGGTGCTAGCAACTGATGACGAAGGCTCTCGTCCAAAATGGCTCCAGCAATTCCAATGGTTCGACGACTGTTTTTCTCCATTTCTAAATCGAAAAGATTAACTTTTGGGCTTTTTTCGCCTTCTCTTTCGTCGTCTATGCCTCGGTTTATCATATAGCACAGTTCTTCCTTGAGAACATCAGTACAAACAGGTCTGGACCCTTTATTCTTTTCACGTCTGATGGGTTTCTTTCCAGATCTGTTCATATTATGTTCATCCTTCTCAGGGAAGCATGGATATTTTTTGACATCGGATCCACTAACAGTTGCACAGCTAGAGCCCAGTCTGTTCATGGAACCATTATCATGTTCATCGCATGACCGGACTTCAACGGCATCAAAACGGCCACTCCTCATTCTTTTTTTAGAACTGTTGTTTCTGGGAGAAACCTCTTTCTCGCAAGCACTTTTATCGAAGATCTTTACATAAAAGTGCGAGCCTGCGAAAAAACTGAAAACAAGAAAATCTCCCGCTTGTAGGTTGTGGTCTGATGAAAAAGTACTCCATCCTTCTTCGAAAGCAAGAGTTCCATCAACAATTGTTGTCGTTACTTTCCATTGTTGCCCTTGTGAATCCTCTAGAAAGGTTGTTTGATCAATTGACCTTGACACCTTGGCAGCAAACTTAGGAGGCAAATACTGAGATCAATTCGAAACAATGATGTAAAAATTGCCAAGAATCTGAGTACACTTCCTTTGATTTTCAAAATATAAAAATAAAAACATAGAAGTACAGTCCCATTTCTTCGAAAAGATAATACTTCAAAGACTTTTAATGTTAAATTCTCTCACAGAATTCAACGAAGATGATAATGAAGAAAATAACAATTATAAAAGCAGGAAGATGACGTACCAAAACTTTGGTGAATTGATCACCAATCATAACTTTAAAAAATGAGGTAATTGTTGATGAGTTTTTGTTCTTCCCATGAATTTGTAAACATTTCTGCAAGCATTCTGCACACGCTTCTTTCTTCCGGCCCATATGTCAGTCGATGCACTCTCTACCCTATGAAAATTTTCTATATTCTAGAAAACAAAAAAAAAAAGATGAAAACTTCATAGGAAGGAAGGAAAAAAGACATCCGAACTAACGAGAATTGCTTCAACAAAAATGGGATGCAAAAATCAGATCCAGCATCTCTTTCAGTCAACATTTAGTTTATCATCTTAACATCCTAATTGACTCCTAAACCAAATTATTTTTTCTTCTAGAATTTGTTGAATGGAGGCTCGTCCTTATGAGATTAGCTTAGGCTTTATCACTATCCTAACTCAAACTCTAAATATGATATAATGAGGTTGAAACACAAAACAGAGAGAAAGACTGTCAATCCATGAAGAACATATAGTCCCTGAAACTTCTACACTTCCACTATCTTCAAAATCTTTTAGCACATTCTCTGACCTAATAATAAAATCAGTCTCCGGAGAAAGAACAGTATAATGATTCATTCATCTTCATTTCCGGTTTTTTCAGTTAAAACTGATAGCTGTAATGACCACATTGGTTAGACGATCTCCGTGAGCGTTGGATGGATAAGACATGGCCATTGAGCAAGTAAGAAAACAAGTTCCAATAGATTTTTTTTTTTTTTTTAGCTTCGTCGTATGATGAAAAAAGGCCAAAAAAAAAAAAAAGAAGAAAAGAAACATTATTGCGACTAAAGATTTCTCGAAATTCATGAAATACATGTTCTCAGAATCAAAGGCATGTGAAAAGAAAGAAATTTTCACTACGAACACCAGAATCCAACACTCACTCGAACGAAGACCCATAAATCTGACCTTATTAAAAACCAAATCCAGTAGCAAATAGGAACCATTGACGCATAATAAAAAGGAAAACTTACAACATGCGACTGGTAATCGCAGAGTGAGCTTGAGATTTTCGACACGCCTTTTCAAAATCTATCTCTACAAAAAGGACGAAACTTTATCCTGCGGAGGTCCGAATTCTGAGGCTCGAGTGAAGGAAAGAGCTGGGTTTTCGCTAATGGCGGGAGTCTCTGAAAGGAATAAATTAAGGAAAGGAATGAACTTCTCGAGTAGAATGCAGCAGAGAGAATCCAGAGTGAAATGAATAGGAAGTTTTGCCGACTGGCGAATGACCAGGTTGACGTATCATCATTTCCATTTAAGTTTTTTTTAATTTAAATCTTAAACTATAATTTTTTTAAATAAAATTTATTATTGATTTGTTCAAATTTTAAAATTTTAAAAATAAATAAAATAAAACTCGTCGAACTGCCGTCCATAGTCAATCAATGTTTACCTACAAATCGGATGCCAGTTTAATTTTTTTAATATTATAATTTTATATCAAATAATATTATATTTATTTAAAAATTTTATTGAACGTTTACCACTTTATAAAAAAAATAATTTATAAATTTAATATCATTTAGTATTTTTATAAAATTAATTTGTTATAATATATAATATCTATCTGTTTTATAATTTAATTTATTAAAATAATAATAAATCATACAAGTATTATAAAATAATAAAAATTTATAGATTATATACTCATGTTGTAAAATTTTTAAATAAATACAATATCATTTCGTATTTTTATAAAATTAAATTTTTATAATATTTAAAAAGAATAAAAATTTGAACTGAACGTGAACAGTGAATAATAATTGAACTGGTGAACTAGCCATCCGACGAAATTCATTTTAATTATTTTTTAAATTTTAGAAATTGAATCGATAAATAATAACTTTTAATGATTTTATAAAAACAAACAAACAAACTTTATTTCTACTTTTTTCAGAAAAAAATAATATTTTTAACAAAAAATAAAATAAAATAATTGAGTATCAAAAAATTGTCATTATCGTAGTATTAAGAAGGGAAATACAAGATCTTCAAGCTGACCTCAAATTTGTGGTCTTTTCTGTTCTCTGTCTAGCCACTTGTTTTTTTTTTTAGGGATTTGACTTTTTAATTTAAAGTCAAACCCATTTCTTTCCATCAATAAATAAATAAATATACAAAATGGCGCAATCTTATTTTTATGGATGCAAATAAAATCATCTTAGTGGACTAATCATAACTTAATGAAGTGAAAAATCAAATAAAAAACTTATATTTTTTAGAATCTATACTTATCGTCTTATTTTTTTAAAATAATATTATATTTATTATCTAATTTTAGATCATAACGATTGATAATCGTTAATAAAAAATTATTTATCCGTAAACTTAGTCTCATCATTTAAGTTTGTGATTTATTTTCGTCTTATGTCTAGCCAGGGCTAGGCTAGATTTTTGAAGATTGTTCGTTCGTTCCAAATTCCAACAATATTAGTCGAATTCATGTGAATTTCTACCAAAAATCAACAAATTTCACTAGAAATCCAGTGGACAAAGGTCATGGTGACCACTTGCCTCACTCGGGGTGAGAAAGGTCAGAATGCAGCCGAGATTAATCATGAACTGCTGTGATAAAAACAGGATCATACTGTGAGAAAATAATCAAGTATAAAACAGATGAATGAAATAAGAAATTAAGACACTAAATTTACGTGATTCAAACAATTAATTCTATTTCTACAACACAAAATTCCACAATCGAATTTTATTCGAAAATCTAAAAAATAAGAATATATGTAATGCAATTACGCATCATTAACCCCTAAAATTACAAGTAACGTTTCTCGATAGATTTCTTTCATATTTTTCTCTCTTATTTATTTTTTTTTTTTTTGTGATTCTACGTCAAATCTAATTTTCCTTAGACTCAATATGAATGTTCTCATATCTCTCTATTTATTTTTAGTCGCCTATCAACCCTCCGTCTAATCTAATTGCAAGTCTAATTCACCCAAGTGCTACACTAAAACGTTGAACCCATATTTAACGTCAATTATATATTATAGCCGTAGGCCCGTAGTGTTATTATTTTCTTGATTTCGGACTTTTTTTTCAGTGTATTTGGTGGAAGAAATTCAAAAAATATAACTATTTGCATGAGAAGCCAGCAATTTAGTTTGTTATTCAATCCCGGAAAAATGTCATTAATCTCGGCAAACAATGGCGGTGGAGTCGATCAATCTCGTACCAAACCCTGTTTCCCGTCGAACAAGTACGAGAAAGGAGGACTCGTAAACTCCCCGCCGACGAACATGTCCGACAGCACCTTATACATCGCCTCCGTCAGATGAACTCCATCCCAGTTGATATACTTGGAAGGATCCACACAGGCCGAAACAGATTCCATTCCACAAACAGAAAAAACCTCGAAATTATACGGCTCCCCTGTTCCACAACAGGCCTTGAAAGCTTCTCTGAACCCAAACCGATTGATGTTCTTCATCACTGTTCTGTACGCATTCCAGTAATCGGCGTAAACGATGACTGATTTAGGAAATTTCTTTCTCAAACCTTCTATTTTGGTTATAATGTCGATGTTGTGAGCGTGGCTTTGGTCGTTTATGCTCTTAACGCAGCCGATGTCGTCTCTATCGTTTTCTAGAGCCAAGGTCATCGTTAATGGCAGACACCCAGTTAAAGGATGGCCTTGAACCACCACGTATTTCGCACCCTTTTTCAAAATTGATTCGAGAAACCCAGAAAAGCTCGCAATCGCCAGCTTTCTAATGGTGTCGTCTGGAATTGCAGATCCGAGCTTGTAGGCGTAGTCATTCACTCCGATCTCTCCGACCCAGAAAAGGGTATCCTCAAAATTAGCCATTTGAGGGTGATTTTGTAAGAATTTGTTGAACCAGATTAGCTGGGTCTGTATAGACTGGGGAGTGATGTTGAGGGTCATATTGTTCATGACGAAAAAAGCGTGGTTTATCGCCGTCGATCCTGCGACGGCGAAATTGACGCCATGGGAGAAGTTCTTTCCTTTGAGAAACTGGTAAGGAGGCAAGAACGGCAGGGAGAGAGTTTGGGCGATGAAGTCGATCACTAGCCGGCCGTCGGAGTACCGATTTGTAGGGTGATGGAAGTAGGTGACGCCGTAGGGAGGGTTCGAAACGTGACCGAAGCCGCTTGGGCCGGTAACTGAGACTGTATTTCCAGTGTCCGTGAAAGAATCGCCGAATGCATAAATCTTGTTGAAAGCTTTTGCTTCAGCTTCAACAATGGCAGAAAATAGCTGAGGAAGGAGGATGAGCAGGGGAATGTAAGAAGAGAGAGAAAGAGAGGAAGTCATTGCTTCAGAGGCTCTCTGTATCGATCATGTCTATTGCCTAGCCAAAAGTACACACGTATATATAACATCTCAAGGGTAGAGTCGTCGATCTCAATCTCTCCTTGTCCGGGCACAATTTGTAGCCGAGCGGAGTTGAGCAATAACCAGATTTAAAACAAACTCGAATACTTTTTGGAGAACGTGTATAAAGTCATTTCTCATTTAATCTATAATATTTTTTTAACCCAACTAAATTCTAACGTCTCCGCCGTTTATAATTCATTATTTTTTCGTTAAATTAACCACGTAGAACATGAAATTTTTTTTTATATTTAAAAATTATAAAGTTATAAATTAATTTTAAAAAATAACAAACGATATTCAATTTATTCAAAATTTTTTTCATATTATGAAAAAATAATCTGAAAATTTTCGTTATTTTTTAATACTTGTATGATTTATTATAATTAATTTATAAACTAATAAACTAAAATTATAATAAATTGTATAAGTGTTAGAAAATCAGAAAAATTTTTAAATTATTTTATTATAATGTGCTGAATATGTAATAAAAATTTCAAGTAAATTGAATATCGTTGTTTGTCGTGGACATATGAGAGGACGGTCGGTTCAATTAGACCGGTTATCTTCACACGATAAATGATAATTAATTTAAAAAATATATAACAAACGATATTCAATTTATCAGACTTAAAACGAACTTAAATTCTTTTGACCTGAGTTTTAACGATTCATTCTTGATCGGACTTAAACGAACTCAATTATCATTGCACAATTTCTAACTTAATAGAACTTATGCTAAGTCAATTTAACAATTTAAGAATCTGGTAATTTTAAATAAACTCTAACTATTGTTTCATTTTAAACTTGCTAAAGAGTTTTTTTCTATCACACGTAGAGTACTAGGCATTTTAGTCCCCATTTTCGACGTCGTCTTCTAAGTTTTCACTCTTTCCGTGATTTCTCGTATAATCGAGGATTTCAAAGTTTGCTTTTTTATACTTGCAGTTTTCCTTGGTTTTAAAAAAAGTCGAATTTAACTAATATTCGATTGTTTAGTTTGAGTATACTCTAATTTTATACTTTGACGCGATAACGAGATTAATTATGATAAATAATAAAAAAAAAATTAAAATAATTGATGGCATTGGAATGCAAGTGGGAGATTATTATTGCTATTAAACCAGGTCGAGAAATGATGAGCGGCCGGGTTGTTTGGTTGCATATGGATCTGAATAAGGTAGTTGAATCGAAAAATTAGTTGAAGCTCTAAATGAGCGTCGTCCCCACACAACCGACCGTTTCTGCAAAAAGTCGACACGTAGAAAGCAGCAGTAATTGTGGATACTTCTTCTTCTTTACTCGTTTCTGCAATTTTATGCAGGCTCTAGAGAAACTGGAAAGCATGGATTTCTGTTCATACACTTGTTTCTGTGGTCATCTCTCTTAATTACTACAACTACCCACCATTGTTTTACAGGTGATGTGCTTAAATGCATCGCCTTTGTGTCTCCAATCTTTTTCTCGTTAGTTGTCATTTGAAAGAAATGTAATTGATGCATGAGAAGACAAGTGTTTGTTCCAAATTGCTAAGGTTTCCTACGTGTTGGTTTGTTGCGGTGGCCGTGATCGGTCGCCCATTATGCACGTCGAGAAATTATGCGGTGTCACGACTTGTCGGCCTACGCTTCCACCGCGAGGCTTGACTACCTGTCGCAGAGTTGGATTCGACAATTAAGGCAAATACCTACACTGTATGGAAAACCTGGCTCTTGTACTATTTCCACTCTTGGTTCTTTTGTGTGTAAGCAGGTCTATATAGACTTATAATGCGGTGGTCCATTCGTGTAATGCTTTGTTGAGATCTAAGGACGTCATCATAATTACACGTTAAAAATTTTATGGTATTAAGGTGAGCATTCCATCTTAATTATTATAAACGCGTTTTGAAGTCAAAACCAAGAGAAAAATCGGGCATAACTTAAGTAAAAATTGACCCATATTGCGTTACCCGATAGAACTTGGGGTGTCACATGCGACAATGATTGATAAACAATTCTATTAGTACAATATTGTTTCATTTAGATAAAAATTCGTATAATTTTATTATTAAATTTAATCTTAAAATGTGTTGTATTAAATTAAGTGTATAGTTCACTTATTAATCACTTTCTTATATATTTTTTGAAATTGTTCACTATTTATGATACGGGCTTAATTCTTATAATTAACAGAATATTAAGTTGACGTTGTTTTTATCTCGTGAGTTGTCATAATGTCACGTCAAAAAAATATAAATCGTCGGCTTTGATAGCAACACTCAACCTCGACGTTAATGCAATCAATTTATTTATTATATGGTTTGCTATGAATAAACTTTTATGCACGTCGACTAATTATACAAAGATTTGGAACCAACGTACACGACTTCTAGATGTGTGCCGGAACCAGACTAGTCTATGAATTATTGGAGAGTAGATGCGAGAATTAAGGTTTTGCCTAACAATGAGGCTGATTTATTACATAGCAACTTCATAGATCATGCCCTGAAACATTCACTTAAGGTAGGTGAAGCATGCGGTTAGACCGTACTATATATACACAAGAAATAAAATCAACCAATCCAAAAAAAAGATTATAATTTTTAATTTTTTTTAATAATGTTATGTTTATTTTATTAATTTAAAATATTTATTATCGTATTAAATAAAGATGAGTGTAATTAATATAAAATATCTAGTTATTGTTCAATAAAATTATAAATTATAAATTATAAATTTTGTATAGAATAATATTATGTTTATTTTTTTACAATGTTTTATTAAAATATTTAAATTTTGTATAGAATAATATCACATTTATTTTTTTATTATGTTTTATTAATATATCAAATAATAACGGATATAATTAATATAATAAATAATTATTTATAATTTATTATATGATTGTTTGACGATAACGAAAAAGAATTTTATTTTATTTTTTACCTCTCTCCGTCTCGCATGTTCCTCGCACGAAGTGATGGGTGGAGGACAAAACAGATCCTCAAATGGAAGCTCTCATCAAAAGCAATGGAGTCCCGACTTTAAAAGTTCGCTCTGTCTAATGGTATGCCATAGCAAGCTCAGAGCCATGTCTACATCTTACCCATCCAACTGACATTTTCATCGAATATTGTTCACGGCTATGTCTGCCTTCTCTGGGTCCCCGACCCTGACAATGGAGAATGGTGCAGAAACTCTGTAAACGTTCTCGATCATCTCTCAGCGGCAGAAGATTGGAAATCTGCACCAAGAACGTCGAAAACGAAACAGGCTCCGTCTTCATCAAAAGCACCATTGTCTCGCCGGCGGAGTTGAACGGTGGCCGGAAGTTACAGTCAAGAGAGAAGTTAAAACCATGGCCATGGCGTCGAGCAAAGCCTTAAATGAGATATTGGATTATGCTTTTCATGGACAGACGAAGAAAAAATGCAAAAAAGTATGGTTTTTCCTTAATTTATCGACCATTAATCATAAAGCTAATTAACTTCTCTCCGGCTAGTCTCTCACACAGCTCTCTAAGTTTGTGAAGAAAAGAAGCAGAGGAAGACTGGGGTTTTCAACGTTAAATCTATCTTTCGCGCAAACTATTGATGCAATGAAAATAAAATTAACGTAATTATTATTATTTTTTAATTTAATATAAATTTTTTAAAACATAAAATAAAAAATACACCTAATCTGTCAATGAGAAAGATACGATGACTAGCCGTGGGTCAATTAACAAATACTAGTTTGAATTTAAAAACCTACTATAAAATTATCAAATCAATTCAAATAAGTTGCGAAACCAGAGATATTCGAGGAACACAGAGTTATTGTAATCATTATTATAGAGCGTATATTTTTAATACTCATTATTTAGTGCTAGTTTCCTCTTAATGTCCGTAATTTTTAGCCAATGTCTTATATTTATGTCATTGCCCGCTACGTACTTAACTCATATCGCTGACACTGTAAAATTTCGTATCATTTGAGATAATAAAAATATACGATTAAAGTAAAATTTTTTTGATAATTTAATACAATATATTTTGAATTTATTCTAATAATAAATCTGTACAGAATGCTATCTAAATAAATTAATTTTGTACCGTAAAACAGAGATGTTATAAACTATGATTATATTTTTTAAATATCATTTTATCAGATTTTACGTCGTGCGATTTTATTTTTCATAGGTATGGACCTTTAACAAAGTGGCTTTCCAACGCTGGAAGATGGTATCTTCTTTTGCCTTCCAATTGGTTGATTGTAAGTTTGGGTATGATCGACCGAAAAATTAGTTCCCAGAAAAAACAATTGAAAAATCAATAATAGTAACAAGGGAAAAAAAGAAAAATTAGAGGGTAATTCAGAAAAAAACTTTAAATTACGGGGTAGTTAATAATAATGCCTTTAAATTATGCTCACCGTTTAATTTTTAATTTTACGAAAGATCAAAAGTGAAATTAAGAAAAAATAGGGCTGAAATGTGAATTAAAGATTATAAAGAATATATTGGCCATCCGTTGTCTTCATCCGCGTAACGCGTCCCTTGGTCGTCTGCGTTGCTAGAATCCCCATTCCATGGGCATGTCATCTCTTAATCTTCATTGATTCGGTCATTAATCGAAACATTCTACTTAGGCAGGCTCGGACTTTTCGGTCGCTTGCTCTCTTCCAACCATAGGGCTTCGGTGCCCTCTTTGATTTGATTCAATCGCCATGGCTAGAATATACAACAACTGGGAGAGGCTTGTGCGAGAGACCTTGAAGAGAGAACAGCTCAGAAGTGTTGGCCAAGGTCATGAAAGAACTTCCAGTGGGATTGCCGGAGCGGTTCCGCCATCGCTCGGTAAAAGCACAAACATCGAAGCTATTTTACAGGCTGCTGATGAGATCCAATCGGAGGATCCAAATGTTGCGAGAATTTGTGAGCATTTTCAACTTTAATTTATGCCTACCGATGTCTCATTTTTCTGCGTTCCACTTCAATCATTCTTTGCCCTACCTTATTTATTAGTTCGATTAGTGCGTTTTCAGGGGCGTTAACTGAAATGTTGTCTTTCTATCTGGCTGCACTCGAGTAGCAGTCTACTTTTGCTAGAGTTTGTAATTTTCTGATTTAACTTAGGATTTGTTTCCATTTAAGCACTGGGAAAGTGTTTAGATAGCCATGGTATATAAACGTCGAAGTCAAATGAAGTTTTCCATTCGGTTTGGTGCTTTTGCTTTCTCCATTAAGTGGGGAATTTGATCGGTCATGCTAATGTTTTGGCTTGAATTATATTTTTTTTGGACATTCGACATAATGTAAGATATTTCCTTGGTAAGATTAGGATACTTTTAATAGCACAAGTTTTTTTTTTTTTTTTTTTTTTTTTTTTGCGAATTTATGCTTGCTTATGACAATCATTCTTACTTCGGTTGCTATGAAAATGCCTCCATCTATTCCATGGACACGACCCATGCTTCATTATTTCAGGAGTGATTTGGAACTTTTCCTATATAAGCTTGAAGAGGCTTCACTCCTTGATCTCATCAAGCTTAAAATCTTTTTTGGATTGGCAGCTTGTATGCCTGAAAAGCATCATTGAATTTTAGAATCCTCAACTGTTTTGTCCTCCATACTCGTCTTGGATACTTTACACTCAGTTTAAACCTCACCACTTCACTCTCCATGACTTCGTGTGGAAGTTGAAACTCCTTTCAAAGTTTAAGTTCATTTGGATTATGACGCAGATGAGATTTTTTCTTGAATAGGTATAACGAGACATTGAAAAGAAAAACTATATGACAGAGGCGAGCAAAGGCAACAATCCAAAAAGCTATGCAAAAGAAGAGTAAACCTGTCATTTAATAAGGATGAAAAATCTCTCTATGGAATTTCCTTATCCATTTAATCCACTTGGATCCAGATCTTCGTTGGTTCAAGGAATTAAGAATAAACTCCCAATTCGCATGATGCTGTGCCTTCTCTAAACAAAACGTGTTAGTCTTTATTGATAAACTCATGAATCACCCTCCTCAAACTATTTCAAGTACCTGCAATATTGTGACTGCTAATATATAAATAAATGTGTTTCATCTAAATCCTTGGCTTTGTAATGGCCAGATAGTGAAGATGATTTGAACATACTCATAACATCTTCTTTAACCTTGGTCCAATGATTTTTAAAAAATGTAGCCGAGAAACCACGTTGCCGTGGTCCCTATTCCCAGTAATCTTCAAAAAGGCATTCCTAACTTCCTCGTCATTAAACTCTCCATCCATTTCTTTCTTAAAACTAGTTATTGTTGAAATATGTGGCTGTCTTCTAAGTCTGATCCTTCTACCTCAACAACATATCTTTTGGAAATTGTTTATTCTATTATTGTTTGTTACCAATAGAAAAATTCTATCGGGCCATCTAAGCGTCCCATAAGGTTTACTATGGAAGGCATGTGAAATACATGACTAAGGAGGGGAAGACTAATAGAAATGCGAACACGTGAAGGAAAGAAAGAGGAAGTGGGATTTGTGCTGGTCAATTGGAGCTTGCCAGCTATTTTATTTGAAGAGTGTAAAAAGTTGGTCTTTGGATAGAGAGGCAAGCTAATCTATTTTAAGGGTGCAAGGAAGCTGTTCTTGGTATAGGGTGTCTTTGAGGAAAATGTACGAGTATTAGAGAGGGTTATAGACGGAAAGAGAAAATAAGAAGAATGAGTAGAAAATTTGGAGATAATTGAGTCTTTTGAATTGATTATTAGTCTGTAAGGCTTACTATTTTTATTGGAATTTCCATTCTTTTCTGCATCGTTGATGCTTAGGTTATATCAAATTGGTATAAGAGCCAACAATCGGTTGAATGGGAAGGGTAGCCTAGTTGGACAATTGATTATACATGGTGGAAAAAATAGAACTGATGAGTGCAAGCTTACAAAATCTGATTGGATGCAGAAAGATTACAGAGTCAAAGATGGAAAAACTTATGATTTTGGATTCAATGGAGGAGCAACTTGTCAATTATGAGGAATTAAATCAGAATGAAAAGGGAGAGGTGAAAGAAACTCAAAGGGGTCTCCCATATAGAACTAGAGTGGTTGACCAAAGCTGAGTCAAGTTGGAGGCATGCCCGATCACCCACCATTGAACCGAAGTTGAGGGAAGAAAGTGCCAATAGGTCTAGTGGGAAGTAAGCTCATGCAACCACACTCCCCACGAAAAAAAAAATTGACATTCCTCGACTAAAAGTTTATCATGTCGCCTTTTTTTTTTTCTAAAGCTTTATCATTTATTAGTGTTGTTTTTTCTTCTTACTAGAGGTGGTCTGGGTGAAATGCTCGAGAGGGCTAGGGGTCCCAATTCAATATAACACGTTCAACACCATCTTGTTATGCATTGATGATGGTAATAAACTCCAGCTTGTAATTGATATTGTCAGAATTTTGGTATGTTATGCGGACTTAAAATCAATCTAAAAAAAGGGTTATATTGTGAGCATCACTATGAAAGAAGACAAGGTTGATGGCTTATTGCTGGGCAATAACTCACTATCTAGTATTTTTAGGGACCTTGTGATTCGTAAAGTGAGGGAAAGATTGGATAAGTGGAGAAAAATGATGTTTCTTAGGAGGACCTGAACTTCTTATTGAAAATAGAAAAAAAAAGGTGAATTCACTCTTATTCATGAATCCTTGATGGTATTATATTTCACTCTTCAAATTCCTGGTGACGACAGCCAATTTATTACACATAATGTTGAGGGATTTCTTTTAAGTAGGTCGTGAAGAAGGAAAGAAGCCCCATATAGTTCATTTGGATACATGATCTCTATGAAAGAGAAATGGGGGTTGGACATTGCAAATTTTGAAACTAGAGCTACATCGTCATAGGAAAGTAGGATTTCCCTTGGAATAATTTCTGATGCCATGCTGTATTAAAAGCAAATATGGAGCTACACCTTTTGGATGGACTACAACATTGCAAAATGTCTCTTTTCTCAATTTGTGGAATATAGTTGTCTTTGTCTATCTTTTTTATTTGAATTGCATTGCTTATAAAGTAGGGGCAGAACTAGCTTTCACTTTTATGGAAGATTGGTGGATAGAAGACACCACTTTGTCGAAAATGTAATTGTATTTATTGCCTTTTGTGCAACAAATATGGCTCTATTGCCTCTCTCTATATAATCAAGAGAATCTAGAATTACAAGTTTGGAACTTACGGTTTGTTGAAAAATGAATCATGATTTGGTTTGTGAGCATGGTGGTTTGTTGAATGGTGCTGCGTCTTTTTCCATTTGACTAGTTCTAGATACTCGCAAATGGACTCCTTCCTCAACAACGAGACAACAATGTTCTAAGCAAAATCATTCTTTCTTGTCATCACTTGTCCAGACACTCCACAATCATCATTTTGGGATTTATTCTAGAACAAAGAAATTTTGACTAAGGTTCAAGTGTTTAATTGGCTTCTCGTGAAGGGGAAGTTATATACACAAGATAAAATTTGGAAGTTAGATACACACGACAAATTTTCTCTAAATTACTGTCCTCTCTGTAAAGGCCGTAAGAATTTAACATTCATGTATGTTTATATCTGAGTTTAGCTCAACCATTTGGAGATGATTCTTCTCACTTTTCAATCTTCATGGACCTCTTGCATGTCTATCACGAGTTTTCTTCACCATGCCTTTGGTTGGAAGTTTGAAATAAGAAGCTAATAACTTTCTGGAATCTTGATTTTTTTTGCAACTATTAGGGTCATCTGGTTATGTTAAAAGAATTTAACATTCATGTTTTCTGTTCCTGTGTCTCATTTTATGTTTTTCTGGTCTACTTTCCATTTTAGTGTGTGAGCAGGCATATAGAATGGCACAAAACTTGGATCCTACTAGCGATGGTAGAGGTGTTCTCCAGTTTAAAACTGGTTTGATGTCTGTTATTCAGGTACTTCATGATCTCCACCTCATAAAGATATTTATTTGAATCGCTTTGTTTCTTTGGAGATAGAATCGATTGGACAGATTGTGCTTTCATTTCTAGTCATTTTTGGTTTGGTTTTCTCCCATCTTTTATATCAATTTCATATTTGGGTTTTAAGTTATAACAAGAAGTTTTTGTTACAGCAAAAGACTTCCAAGAAAAAGGATGGGACACCTATAGATCGAAATCATGATATTGAATACTTGTGGGAGTTTTACCAGCGCTATAAAATTCAACACAGAGTGGATGATCTACGGAGAGAGGAACAAAAATGGCGCGAATCTGGAGCGTTGAGTGCTAATTTGGGAGAGTATGACCATCTGTTTTTCTATTATTTGTTTGCAAGCATGCTAATTTGGGAGAGTATGACCATTTGTTTTTCTATGATTTGTTTGCAAGCATATTGACTTTTCTATTTATAACCGTAATGTGTTTGAAGTAATGATTTTGTTTTCAACTTTGAACTCAAATTCAAATGTGGCTATGGAGATCATTTTTTCATTTGTGGAATCACTAACATACTGTATTTTGGACACTGTTATGTACTAGAAGTGTAAAAACAAAGTGACCTGGAGCTGACAACATGGTGTATGAGTAAACTGTTTAGGAATGTAAATTCCAGAATTCTCGAGCTGATTATTTGACAAAGCTTTTTGGTTAAGTTTGTAACAGAATTTGTCCCCATTCCATTGTTCAAAGGCTCATATTTCAATTTTACTTTCAATCTTATGAAAATCAATAAAGCATTGTGGTTGTTTAGATATTTTCAGAAAATTTGGTTTCTAAATTGATGAGTTTAAATTCATGCTTATATTTATTTTGTTATAATCATTTTGCAATCTGTCACAATGAAGTATTTTCTCGTTCCTATCAAAAAAGTAAGTATTATTGCTAAATATATGTTTCAGTTACTTAGATAGGCATGTTGGTTTTATCAAAAGCTTTTGAAGTATATGTTATCATGTTGCTTTTAAAAGCACTCTTGTTTTAATTTGTTGGCTGTCTTAAAGTCTTTGTCGCAATTACTGATTGGAAGGTTGAAAAATGCTTCTTAGGTCCATGAAGATTTCATCTTCTTATTTATTTTCTAAAAAATTTATGTCACATTTTCATGTTTTTTAATGCTTCTAGCTCTAAAAGTTAAAAAAAAATAGTTTGTTGTCTTATATCGACAAACTAAAGTAAAAAAATTTTGTATAAATATGAGGGGATTCCCTCAATCCTTGAACTAGATTTTGGATTGAGTTTTACTATTTCATTTTCTAACATGGTATCAGAGTTAAAATTTTGTATGATGTGAGGATCGATTAAAATACGCTAGACGTGAAGGAAAGAAAATCTATCACGCTAGACGTGTGAGCGGACGTTGTCCCACGTCGACAAAGTAAAACAAAAAGGTTTTGTATAAATATGTGGATGATTCTCTTAATTTTTGAACTAAATTTTGAATTGAGTTCAACTATATCACTTTCTAACATAGTCCTTACTATTTTTGTAGTATTTGTTAATATTGTAATTAGTTTTGTTTCAGATTAGGACTCCAATATAGAGAAACTAAAAAAGTAATTGCTATCACGAAGGCTTTAGTTGAGGTTATGGAGGTGCTGAGCGAGGCTGCAGATCCTCGTGGAGTTGGAAAACTGATTATCGAGGAGGTACTGCTCTTTAACCCACTTCATCTTTTTTCTCCCTCCCTTTTGTATCTTTTTTTTTTTTTTTGATAAGCAACGAAATTCATTGAGAAAGCAAAGTATAAAATGACAGAAGGGAAATAAATCTTCCCTTATCATATTCCGAAGAAATTAATGAAAAATAATTTCTTTCAATTTTGTATCTATTACTATAATATTACATTTGTATGTTATTAAAAAAAAAATATTTATGATGTGAAAGCCCAAAATTACGGAACTTCTTGGGCTTCCAAACCTTCACTAATGTTAAGTAAAGTGTGCGATCCTAAAAGTAAGGCTATTCTTCTATGAGGTTGGTACTCTAAAAGTAAGGCTCCTTTTCTATGAGACTATCAAAATACTCCACTTTGGATTGGTATTAGTTGATCTTTTCTTCTGAGACTACGCCTCCAATTTCATTTTTTACTTCCTTGATTGGAACATTTTTGCTTGATCCAACATTCATTTCAATTAAGTGCAGGATTCTTAACTAGAGAATGGATCGAGGTGCTAAAGTTTCATTTGGAGACCTTAGGATTTGAATTAGAAAAATAACAATTTCTGGTTCATAGAATTAGCAAGTTCTGATTGATTTGCCTCTTTTATGTTACCATAGTATTCGTTGTTATTTTGGAGTTAATGCACTCTTAGGTGAGTTTTGATCATTTGATATCCTTTCACTTGTGATAGGATGAAAATGAAGTAGAATAATGAAACCTGTACTGAGGTGCTAAAGTTTTATGATGAGACCTTAAAATTTGAATTTAAAAACCAGCAAGTTTTTTTTGCTGATAGAATTTGCTCATCAAATTCTATTTGATTTGCCTCTTTTATCTTACCACAATATTCAATTTTTTTGACCTTTTTCTTCATTCACCTGATCATATTTTGTTTTATCGAATTTGAATTTATGTGAAGAATAAGTGAATCACAAGCATTGATGAATGGAGCTTCTGCATGTCATTGAACTAGAGAAATAGAAAGTTGCAAACTTTGGTGCTCTTTTGCTAGTTGTTTGTTTTATTTGTACTTTTATTGACTGTAGAATTTGCTTATGGTATTTTCAGTTACGAAGAATTAAAAAATCCGACGAAACTTTATCTGGGGGGGCTTGCACCCTATAATATTATTCCTTTGGAGGCACCATCACTAACCAATCTCATCGGAGTTTTTCCTGAGGTAATAAAAATTACAATTATTGATAAAATATATTTAAATGAAATTTTAATTGAAATTGTTCGCTCATATCCATTTTAGCAATAATATTGGTTTAGATGTGTGGTCAGCTTAGTTATAGCATTTTATTTGGGAATATGTGCAAATTTGGAAGTGCAAATTTGTAAGTGCAGAGTTTTGAACGAGACAGTTCTTGTTTTAAGTGCTAAATTTGGAAGTAAATGCAACAATGTCTTATATGCTAGCATTTTTTGGTTGAATTTTGTAGGTGAAAGGAGCGATATCTGCAATTAGATATACCGAACACTTCCCTAGACTTCCTGTGGATTACGTGATTTCAGGAGATAGAAATGCAGACATGTTTGATCTCTTGGAGTATGCATTTGGTTTTCAGGTTTACTAATAGACATCTTTCACCATATATTTTGTTAATACGATATTAAGAGACACTTTTTCTTCTTTTATGTGAGATAGTAAAAATGATATTGTCAGGTTGTCTTCAGTACTTTACAAACTGCCCATTTAGTTTGATTCTCTCCAATTGGAGACACATCCTGTACATTAAGTGTCACCAACATTTAACACTCTGTTCATAAGTGTCCGTCCCTCACTCTATTGTTTACATTCCAATCTTAAAAAAATATAGATATTTCTTTTTATATTTTAAATATGTGAAAATGTTTTGATGAGTTCTTAATGGCACGTTGTTCATTGGTTAAGAGTCTTCTATGCATTTAGTAGATCGTTTATGATTTGAGTGATTTTTTGGTAATCTTTATTTTAATATTGGACTTACTATTTTTTATTAAGAAACAATTTATATTAACAAAGAAAATATACAAAAGGACAGGAGAGAGAGCTTCTCTCAGGTGATATAAAAAGCTCAGTACATTATGGGTTGTTGCCACTATAAGTTCCATATTACAAGGACACTAATGGCCGACTTTGCAAATGAACACCTAGAACATGGTTTTTTCATGTTGTCACTTTCACGATGAGGCTGGCCTAATGATAGGCAATATAGGCTTGCTATGAAATCAAATGTGCTTCTGCATGTAGTAGCCTGGTTTTGAGCTCCTTTCTTTTATATTGCATCTTGGTTTTATTAGATATAATCTGATTCAGAACTTAATAGCTAGAAGGATTTAGTCAGTACTGCCCTTGTGCATAGATTTCATTTTTCTTTCCCCCCAATTTCAACATCCCGGTGTTTATATCGAAGTGTCTCGTGTAACTATTTTATTTTTTTGTATTTTTGCAGGAGGATAACATAAAAAATCAAAGAGAGCATGTGATTCTCACAATAGCAAATGCACAATCCCGTCTTGACATACATATTGATATTGATACTGATCCTGTGAGCCTTCAAATATCAAGAGCTTTGTCACAATGCAAAATTTGAATGCTGTAAAGGCTAGTTTTCTGGAAATACAATGGTGAAGAGTGAATGTTTTGCTACGTCTCACTAAAGAGTCCACTAAAGAGTGAAAGGATGATTATAATTTTAGCAAGTTCCTCGTAGTTATGTCTTTTGAACTAACAAGAAGAATGAACTTGCAAAAATATGTCAGTCTGCAATGGATGTTCCCCTGATTAAATATCTCATGCATTAATTGTTTTAGATGCGTAAGAAGTTTGTTGCAGTGATTCATGAATGGACTTTATACTTTTGTTTCTCTCATACAATTGTTACTGTGATGTTTTACGTTCTCTATCTTCACCTCTATTCTTTTGGAATGACATTATTCATAACCTATTTTGTCTATTAACCATTCGCTACATTTTAATCTTGTCCAGCTAGTTATATGGCTTGGTAACATGTAGGTTCTGGATCATTTACTATCTTATTTTGATTGTATGTGAAATGAATTTATTTTTCTCATGAGATATTTACTCTGTTGCATTTTGTTCGTCCAGCAAGTCATATGGTCTGGTGACATGTAGACTCAGGATCATCTATATCTTATTCTAATTATGGATTCTTTTTTTGCCTTGGACAGAAAATTGATGAGAGAGCAGTTAATGATGTTTTCCTGAAAGTGCTTGATAACTACATCAAATGGTGTAGATACTTGCGGAAACGGGTTGTATGGAATAGGTCATGTGCTCATCTTGCTTCTTTATTTTAATATACATCTTTATCTTTTTTGATGCTTGTTGTTTTTATAATATTCTTAACATATTTTGTTTATTAAACAGCATAGAGGCAATTAATAGGGATAGGAAACTTTTTCTGGTTTCATTGTACTTCCTTATATGGGGTGAAGCTGCAAATGTCCGTTTCCTTCCTGAATGCATTTGCTACATTTTTCACCATGTAAGCATCTGATTGTCCTTTTCCTCTACCCTGATCTTACATCTTTTTTGTCACAGTTGGATTAAATTATTTGAACTGTCTTCTTGGCATTTTGCGCTATGGAAGACATACCTTTGCAAGTGTCTTAATCGGTGGTTGATACCTGTTACAGTATATATTTTAACAGAAAAGGAAATTATTGATAGGTCAACCTTGTTCTTATCATGCTTATTAGTATCGTTGAAGCGAAGAAAATGTTGTAATAGCTATGTATGGAACTAATTTTAAAAAGGAGTGTGACAAGATAATAGAAAAGATTCGCACTTTTTAAATTGTCTCATATATTTTGCAGCTTATCAACATTGCTTATGTGGTGAGCTCTTGTTTTTTCAGATGGCTGAGGAGTTGGATGCAATCTTGGATCATGGAGAAGCTGTTCGTGCTCCTGGCTGTAAAATGGAGGATGGTTCTGCCTCTTACCTTCAACAAGTCATATGTCCTATATACAAAACCTTGGAAGAGGTTAGTGGTGTTTGTCTTGTTCTTGCAAGGCATTGAAGTGTGATACAACCATTCTTTATTGAGATATTTTTTTGATAAAAAATGAAGTATATAGATAGAGAAAAATCACAAAGGAGAAAATACAAAGAAAAGAAAAAAATAACTTTGCTCAAGAAAAGAAGAGAATAGCTTTGCTAAAAAAAAATCCTCGATCTAAAGCAATTCTTCTTCAATTATAGAGAACAATAGTAAAAGATAAATTCTTAAAAAATTCTGAATATTTAACCCACTAAACAATAGTGAAATTAATATTTTTCAAAAGATTTGTAATTGGCTCGTTATTTTTAAAGCGATTAAGTAATTTAGCACAAAAAATAGCCAATACTCTTAGTTTCAATATTAACCTTTGCTTATTAAATCTTTTATCTTTATTAAACATCTCAAGAAAGAAGTTTTGAATGTCTGAGTGTACCCTTTATTCCAATTGAAAATAAAAATGAATTGCTTTCAAATGCTTCTACTAAGCTCATAGTTATTCATAGTGTGTGTCCAGTTATGAGTACTTGTCAAATAAGTGAGAAAATTAATAAGTGAGAAAATGACATATTTATTCTTTAACGTTACAAATTGAAATGTTTTGGGTTTGGTTGAATACATGATGAATTTTCCTTTTCTTTGACCTTTGAGTGCGAATACATACCATCAAATATTGTAATATGATGCTAAATTTTCTTTTCTAAAATGAAATATTTGTATCCACGTTGTTTTTACAATATGAGTAAAGCAATCTTTGATTGAGGGTGCATTTTTCAATTGCATGTGGATTTGGTATGCTTGGAAGGAACAGAAATATAAGAAATGTTGTTTGGTGATCTCCCCCGTATGATGTCTTTGTGGTTTTGCTATTTGTTGTGCTGTTATGCTGGTAGTTTGTCTTCAGAAATTTTCTATTTCTGTTTTATTGTTCATGGGTACAGGAATCTAAAAGAAATAATAATGGGACAGCTGCTCATTCTGCTTGGCGAAACTATGATGACTTCAATGAATACTTTTGGTTTGTTTTCATATTACTATTTTTGTGTTTTATATTTTTTTTTTTTCACTGATTCAAAATTTGCCCACAAACTTTGTAATTTTTTATGCATGTTCTAGGTCACCTACTTGCTTTGAGTTGAAATGGCCAATGGAGAGGGGGTCCTCTTTTTTACGATCACCAAGAGGCTCAAAAAGGGTTAGTGAATGATATTCTAGTACTTGTTACCGTGATTTTACTTCACATAAAGTTCTCTTGACTTGTCAAATGGTCACAGTAAAAATTAGATGTATTGGGGTGCAACAGAAGTTTTTCTTTCGTAATCGAAACGAGAAAATTAAATAACAGCAGAGAAATAACTTTCAAACTAAAAATAATTTTATTGATTATGAAAAAAGTCTCCCTCTAATATCCACCATAACCTGTTTAAATATATTTTAGGATTTGTTAAATTTCTAATGAGGTAAATTAAATCTCTACGAAAATTTTTAAAAAGATAAAAAAAAGTGAAAGAAAGATAGATTTTATCTAAGAAGTTAAAACGAATAAAATCAAATTAAAAGAAGAGACAAAATAAATATTAATAGATCACTAACTTATGAGTTTGGCCTGTGCTACATCAATCTCATCTCCTTGAAGAAAACTCGTTATCACGTTTTGTAGTTACGATGAATTCCTCCTGGATCGAATACAAATTTGATGTTTGTTGCTTTTAAAATTAAGTTTGATGAATTCCATAATCCTATTTTTTGAACTTCAATGGAGACTGCATTAGTAACTTCAAATTGCTTGCATACTTCGAGTACAATAATAAAGTTTGATTCTTTAAATTGCTCAACCAATTCAAATTTTGTTTTGGCACGCTGGTCATCTACTATCTTTGCTGTTGAAAAAATATTTGCTTTTGTGGACGGACAAAAGCTTTTGTCTTGCTCAACACCCAATTGTTTCGTTCAAAGATTCATTGTAGATCTAAAATGTAACTTTGCCATGGGGTAAAAACGTATGTTGGAGGCTATCATTATTGGGTTGGAAAGTGTCTAAAGAAATGAAATTGCATTTTAGAGTTTGGATATCATGATTTGATTGTGGAATCAAAGGAATAGATGAAAGCAAGGTCTATTTGTGGCTGCATGATTGCTTTTTGAGCTAAATAATGGTTGTCGTCGATCGTCGTCACCAGTCAATGATGTTGGCTTTTCATTTTGACTCTAGATAACGGTTGATCGATTTCAAAGCGAAACTTTGTAGTTGTATGCCATATAAGGGTTTGTGAATCACAATTTCTTTATATTGACTATCGATATTTGATAAATTCATTTCATCTTGACCTGCACAAAAGTCATCTTCTTCGATACATGAATTATAGGTTGCCTCCATCGTAAATCTTCCAATTCTCCATTGTCAGAGTAAAGGTCTATGATTTTCAATCGTCATGTTGCACGTTCATATCTCTCCTTAAAAACAAATGTAGTAACAATCCTCTTGAGTTGAAAAATGAATTGTTTAGTCCCAACGAGTTTTTGATCAATTCTGTCACTTCGTTGATTAAGCCTATTGAATTATCAATTGTCGTTGATGATTCATTTTTTACTAGAACCGTCTTCAGACATCAGAACGAGGCAAATTCCTTGCACTAATATCAATTTGGTGCAACAAGAGTTATTTTTCGTGATCAAAATGATAAAAATAAAATAACAATAGAGAAATAATTCTCAAAATTGAGATGATTTATTGATTCACCACAATCCTTTTATATATTTTGGTTTATAATTTGAAATCTCTAATAATATTAAGGAAATCTTTACAAAAGTTTTTGAAAACGGTTAAAAAGGATGAACAATATTAGTTAAAATAAATAAAATCAATATAAAATAAGCGATAAAATAATTTTTTTTAAATAACGGGCTTGGGCTGTGCTGGATCATATTGGTCAGTTTTCAATAATGTTATCATGATGTTTTAGCTATAATTTTGTTTTCAATTGAGTGTATTGGTACTATACTTCATATATTTACTTTACGTTTTTGGACAACACATTTTTTATCCTTTACCTTCCTTAGTGTTTGATGCACTACATGGCCTGGCCCATGACACATTGGGGTTTATCACAATTTATTATAAGTGCCTTAATTCAATATTTTCTTAAAGTTAATTATTTTTTTTCTTAAGTTTAATTATTTTCTTAAGTTCAATTATTTTCTTAAGTTAGATTTTGAAACCATAATCAAAGGGATGTTTTTAATATTATGAGACAGAACTTGGAATAATAGAAATTAACTTTCTGATATTTATTATTTGGTATTTCTTTAATTTCCCATTTTGATTTATAAGCAAACTTTCGCTGCACCAGTGTTTACATTTTACTTTAGCTGAAATATGATATCAAAAAAGGAAATCTCAAGCTTTATTTTCTTATAAATCCACATGTGAAGGTCACTAAATTTAAGGCTTCACATGAGGGGGTAATGATCATTAATATTTGAATGAGGAAATCAATCTTAACTGAAGTTTTTTGTATTTGTTAAACTACAGCAAGTTTTGAAAGCTAGCATTGGGTTAAGATTGATGTATGTATGTTTGATATTTCTTAAATTTCGCCAAATTTGCTAAAACTTTTAAAAAATTCCGACCTGTGAACAAATGGGGCATTGTTATGCGATAGAGATTTGAATAGAAATCTTCTGCTTTGAAAGTGTTATTTTTTATCAGAACAAAATACCATGTGAATTTAAGATTAAGTTATTGAGTTGTGGTTAAATTATTTATATTAGTTCTTCACAAGATTACTTCACCTGTGATCTAACACTGTTTTACATCTGTTATTGGCACACCTGTATTTGGTAGACACATTGTTCTACGACCTTAGTTGGCATCTTTTTGGTTCCTCTTGCAGTCTTTCTTTCTTAACACAACTTTTGGTTGGGGATAAATGAAATACATGCAATTAGTTTTATCAATAGGTAATGGTGCGGTGGAGTTGATCCTATTTTCTATGAGTGAACATATTTGTTGATCATATAAAAAAAAAGACCTATTCAAAAGAATTTTCCTTTATTCATTTTATCTTACTTGGTCTTAAAAATGCTGGTTTTAAGAATGAATGATTGTCCTTCTCCGACCCTTACTGCCAAATCGGAGAGCGGACAACCCCTGCTTTCACTCTTTTTTAGAAAAAACAAAATAGATCTATTATTTCTTCCTCAATTTTTTGATATATGAAATGAATCTATTATTTAGATTTTTTACTTGTTTCGTTCGCTAGAACAACCTTCCATCCCTACAGATGTGGGCCTGAATTGGCGTCCTTTTTGGTCTTTATCTTCCTAACTAAAAAAAAATAGGAGCAGCAGAAGACTAATAAAATGATAGGCGTTGGGCTCCTACGTTAACGATGCATGGTAACTGATGTGCCATTAAGACCGTCTACGATCACTCTAAGAATGGTTCTTCCTCCACTAATACTAATGTGGGGTTAACGTAGTTTACTTGCTGGCTAATAAGTCTGGTGGCGAAGCCTAAGATTAGATTACTAGCTTGTTTAACTGAGGTTTTCTGCCCCTGCCTATTTGTTCTCCCGGCCCCGAAGAGATGCCGAACTGTTTTCTATTTTGAAGATTAATAGATAAGACCATGATACATGTTGGAATATTGTCAAAAAATAGATTCTTTTCATCCTCTTTTCAATGCCTGCCTGAAGACTTGTGTATGTTTTGGATTGGATTTATTATAATATGTTTCAACCTCTATATTAGCAGTTAGGTTTACTTTTATGTTGCTTAGCTCTTGATTAGTACAAGCTCTGGCTTGTGAAGGGTGCCAATTCATATATTAAAATTAATGACAGTGCACTGGGTATTAATTTTTTTTTTGTTTTTTTTAATACAGATTGATTGTTAATACGTTATCTTTCACCTATTGGCTTGTTGTGGGGCACATTATCTTTCTTTATCATATTTTATACAAAAGAAAATTAAGTTAGTTTGTTGCCAACTATCACTCAAAATTTTGGTATCTGACTGATGTAGTATTCGAGAGTGCTCTTCTCGACAGAGAGCAGTTATGATGCTTAATATCCTTGTTCTAGCTCAAACCTTGCATCTTTTGATAACCTCCTGCTGGTATTTTTTACTACGTCAATAGATTATGCCATCAATATCCTAATATTCTTGTTATTATTTTACATTTTAACTGGCAGACTGGTAAAACTACTTTTGTTGAGCATCGTTCATTTCTCCACTTGTATCGAAGTTTTCATCGCCTATGGATATTTTTGGTTCTAATGTTTCAGGTTAGTTTTTGGTTTCAAACTTGACATTATTTTGATTTTGCATGCGTAATATTTTATTAGAAAGTATCCTTCTAAATTAAACTTGACGCAGGGTTTGACAATTGTTGCCTTTAATGACAAAAATGTCAATTTGGATACATTTAAACTTCTTCTGAGCCTTGGATTGACATTCACCATCATGAACTTTGTAGAGAGTACGTTATCAATATGCCCTCTTCCTTTTTCAATTTGATTTCTCTTTTGACTTTCTTTATCTGTTTTTTTTTTTTCCAATTTGGATAACTGGTGAAATAGGTGCTTTGGATGTCTTGTTTATGTTTGGGGCGTACACCACTGCAAGAGGCATGGCTATCTCAAGGCTAGTTATTAGGTTCTTCTGGTGGGGCTTGAGCTCCGCCTTTGTAACATATGTTTATCTGTAAGTTCAGGTTTCTCCCTTATTTTGAATACAATTCAATCACAGTCAGATTTGTATCTATAGTTGATATTTCCATATACGCATATGATATCAAATTTTTGTACTTTTATTATGTGTCAATATTGCAGGAAGGTTCTTCAGGAAAGAAATCAAAATTCAGATAATTCATTGTATTTCCGGATATATGTTATCGTGTTCGGGGTCTATGCTGGCTTGAGGCTTTTTTTTGCACTGTTGCTTAAATTTCCTGCGTGTCATAAATTTTCCGAGATGTCTGATCAGTCATTCTTTCAATTTTTTAAATGGATTTATCAGGTAAGCTCTACCAATATTTCTAAATATAAATATATTTTCACTAGGTTGGTTTTTGTTAAATTTGAGTATCCTACCTATTTCAGGAGCGGTATTATGTTGGCCGTGGTCTTTATGAAAGAATGGGTGACTATTGCAGGTTTGTCATCGGGATTTTAGAACTTGTGAATGAGATTTTTCTTTTCATTCTCTATCTGGTAATATGGAGGTTTGAGCTTTCTTCTGCTTGATAATTTGTAATTGTAACATATCAATTTTTCTCTCTTCAATGGAGTGATATTTTGCATTAAAGTTGTCACATGGGATTAATCGGTACTTTGGAGTGGAGCTGGATATTATTCTAATGTCTAGAATGCATTTGTTGCTATTTGCAGTCGTTATTTGAATTCTATTATAATATGAGATGATTTCTATGATGTATATGATAAGAGATATGGTTTCATCAATTAAGAAGTATATCTTCATAATGAAAGGGAAGCACTCGTGGCTCTGTTGCTTGAGTTTATTTTGGACTTTAGTATTGTATTCATGTTACCTCGTATGGTTAGCCAAAGTTGGATGAGAATGGGGACTCAACCTGTCAAGTGAGTGTTTGTTGGGATTCAGTTGTTATTTCGTGTGCTTTGAGTCTAATATGATAGTTTGTTTCTCAGTTCAAAGCTTACTGGTGGTTCTGTTATTTGTCTCACCAAACCCTTTTTCAGCTTGGAGAACTTAGTAATCAATTTGATGTGAAAAGATGAATCTTCTGTTCATTTGACTGAGTTTGGTTTCTAAAACACCAAGAATAATATATTTACCTGTTTTAACCATCTTAGCAGAATGCTTCTTTGTGGGACGACTCATACTGTATTATGGTTCACCATTAGTTATTTTGAAACGAGTCAATTTTTTTTGCCAGAAGATCCTTCCTTGGTCTGTTTATATTTTGACACCCTTTCATCATTTTCATAATGAAATCATGTCTGTAATGGACTTTGTAGTTGTGAAGTTTAGGATACTTTGCTAGGAAATAATGGAAAAGATTCAATTAATTTGTGGATGTTCTTTTGCTATAAACGATTTTGTTCTACTATAAGAGCTACAAAAATGTTTCTATTCTATTATAAGTTTCTTATGAATTTTGTTTCAGGTATGTGCTCTATTGGTCAGTAATATTTATCAGCAAGTTCACATTTACTTACTTCCTCCAGGTAAGTTATTGTCTTTTTCTTTTAAATTCGATTAATTATGCGTCTTATCTTGGTGAGGACATCTTCAATATTTTACTTTTATTATTTATATGTTTTATTTATTTATTTAAGTTAAAATTAATTTTTCGTATTTTAAGATTATTTTTTATCTTTTAAGATTAGTCCTAATTTCTTTTATTTTAGTATTATTATTGTAACTGGAAAAGACAGTATATGATGATTATTGAATGAATGCAATGTGTTGTTATTTTCTCAACCTTACTTGTCTCTAGCTTCCCGTCCCATTTTTGTTCTTCTCGACTATAGTTCTTCTTCCTTTTCGTTTATTCTTCTGCATTTTTAGTTATATTTCTTATTCTAAATCCGTTGACTGCATTATATCTCCTTTTACTATTTGCTATTTTAATGAAAAAATTATACTTTTTAATGTTGTGAACACTTGAAAACTTCAGGATAACTTCATGATGATAGACATATTTATTGATGAATTTGGTCATTTATTTTATTCTGCAGATAAAACCACTAGTTGAACCGACAAGAATTATTGCCAATCTTCATACTCTTAGCTACTCATGGCATGATTTGATCTCAAAGAGTATGTACTATATATATATATTTTTTTTTTTGTAAAAATTGAATTTTTTTACTACCATAGACTTATCTATAAATTATGTCAGACAGAAATAACACAACTCTAATTTTGGGCAGACAATAATAATATCTTGACCATAGCCAGCTTATGGGCTCCTGTTGTTGCTGTGAGTACTTTGCTTCGCTTGGCAAACAACTAGAAGGAAAATTTTAACCTTGTTAAAGATATTGAATAATCAGTATTCACGCTGTAAACTTGAATTTTATCATTTCTGATGATTTTTTCCTTTCAGTTATATCTCATGGACATATATATATGGTACACAATCTTGTCAGCCATTCTTGGAGGTGTAAAAGGTGCACGTGCTCGTTTAGGAGAGGTAAAATATTTGTCTATAAGAATAGTTTCTCATGCGTAAACCCAATTTGCATAAAGGTTTTTGTCTTAGGTCTATAGGCAGTTTTTTATTCCCTCATTTTTATTGTACCGTTCATCATAACTCATGTTAATTGCTTGTCATTAATTTTTCTTTGTTGTTGCAGATACGTTCCCTTGAAATGGTGCATAAACGTTTTGAGAGCTTTCCAGAAGCATTTGTAAAGAAACTCGTTTCCTCAAAAACAAAATGGTGAACTTTTTATGAATTTGAACCATCTAGTACATAGCCTTCATTTTTTAGGAATTGCTGGAGGGATTCTTATAAAAAAGGACTGCTGGAGTAGTAATTTCCTGCTGTTGAATCAAATGCGGGAGTTCCTTCTTGTTTTAAAAATTGTTGATTTTTCACTGTCCTTTGAATGTCTGCTTCACATTGTGTTGACTATCATTTTTCCCTATGCTTTTTTACAGGTTGCCTGACACCCGACAAGCACCTCAGGTGTGTAATTATCTCACTTTTGACTTTCACATCTAATTGACTCAGTAGTAAAAAAAGTTGCGCAAATTTTAGTTGCATTTAATCTATATAAAAAAATTGCCTTGACTTATTTATAGATCCGGCATGTTTGTTTTTTTCCTGTTTTAAAATGGGTGCACATTGTTTGTGCAGGATTCACCTGATATGAACAAGACACATGCGGCCATTTTTTCTCCTTTTTGGAATGAGATAATTAAAAGCTTGCGAGAGGAAGACTATATTAGTAATAGGTAAGTCTCCAAGGCACAAACTTAGAAGAAAATGTTTAATCAGATTTAGTGTTTCTCATTTTTCTTTTGTCCAGGGAATTTGTTGTAAAGTAGTAGATCATTTGTTATATTACGTACTTCATTTCATTATTTAAACTTTCATATGCATCTAGGGAAAGAGACTTGCTTTCAATGCCTAGCAATACAGGAAGTCTCAGACTAGTCCAGTGGCCTTTATTCCTCCTAAGCAGTAAGGTGCGAGCTGTTTCTTTGTTAACAGTATAATGGTATTGCTCAAAATGGTGTATTCTTATTCCCCGTCCAATTTGTATGTCAGATTTTGCTGGCGGTTGATTTAGCTTTGGACTGCAAGGATACTCAGAAAGATCTATGGAATAGAATATGCAGGGACGAATATATGGCATATGCAGTTCAGGAATGTTACTATGGCGTTGAAAAAATTTTATATTCCCTGGTTGATGGTGAAGAAGGGAGACTCTGGTATGTTTGGTGTGTGATATTCTTTTTTTCCAATGTATACTTAATTTATTATAATTTGAGAATATCCTTATTAATTAGGAAATGTTGAAATATTTTATTTTGTAAGGATTATAGATGCGGTACAGGGTTGTGGTCCAAACCCATAAGCCCCTAATATTTTAATATTTTATCTTACATGTTATTTTATTATTTGATTTTATTTAGTTTAACTTTTTAATAATAGATTTTATCTTTTTATTTGGATTTATGTTAATATTTTTTGTTTTGTTTTTATTAAGCATATTATCTAACTATTTTGTTGTGCTAAAAATTTTATTGCTAGGGTTGAACGAGTTTTACGTGATGTCAACAGTAGTATTTTGGAAGGTTCTCTTGTTATTACAGTGTTTCTTAATAAGCTCCCACTAGTCATATCAAGATTTACGGCATTGACAGGGCTTCTGGTTTGTTCTTGAGACTTGTCTATCTTTAATTTTTTGTCTAAAAAAAATGACCACCTGGCACAGATAAAGTTTCTAATTGAAAAGTTTTTCTTTGCTTATGTTTTTTCATGTCATTTGTTTAATTCTCTTTATTTATTTTTGTTGTAGACTCGTAGTGAAACTCCTGATCTTGCAAAAGGAGCAGCAAAAGCTTTATATGATTTCTACGAGGTCGTTACACATGATTTCCTTTCATCAGATTTGAGGTAAGAGTTACTATTCCAATTGAATTGCATAGATTTATGGAGTAATAAATTTGTTCAAGTTGTAAACTAAGGTTTGTAATCCAATGATGTAGGGAGCAGCTTGACACTTGGAACATTTTGTTGAGAGCTAGAAATGAAGGTAGACTGTTTTCCCGGGTAAAATGGCCAAAGGATCTTGAAATAGTAAGCGTTTTCAGAAAGTGATGAAAAAATTTAATTTCTTGTTTGGATTCACTTTATACATGGATACTTTTCTTTTCACTATGGTAGAAAGAACTAGTGAAGCGCTTGCACCTCCTTCTCACGGTGAAGGACTCTGCTGCTAATATCCCAAAAAATCTTGAAGCCAGGAGAAGATTAGAGTTCTTTACCAATTCATTATTTATGAAGATGCCCTCCGCAAAGCCAGTTAGCGAGATTATGTCATTTAGGTAAGCACAATTATTTCGTCCAATTAGAGCGAGCCTTTGTTATGTCTTATATGTATCGTGTTTTTTTTTTTTGTGCAGTGTCTTCACTCCATACTATAGCGAAACTGTGCTCTATAGTTCTTCTGAATTGCGGATGGAAAACGAGGACGGCATATCCATTCTTTTCTATTTACAGAAAATTTTTCCAGGTACTTCTATTTTGTTATTATAACCTGGAAGGTGTTTTTCTTGCTGAGCTTTGGATTTGTAAGGAGGAACTAGTTAGAAGCTAAATGATTAAGAAGCAGGGGAAATCGATTGCACATGAAAACTTTTAAAATATTTTAAAATTAGGAGATTTTAATATATTAGGAAATTTGTTAAATAGATTATTTTTTAATTAATTATTATTTTTTCTTTGCATAGTTAGCGTCTATATATTATAAATTGATTATCTTTATTCAATAAAAAAATACAATGAAAAATTCTTTCTTTAATTTCTTCATGGCATTAGAGCACGGGTCTTACTTTAGCTGCCCCATTGCCTAGACTGCCATTACCACCACGACAATTCCATTGTTAACAATAGTTCATATTCTATCACTTCAAATCCGGTCTTTTATCCAAATTCTGGAACGTCGCGTAATTTAGAATCATTATCTCCGGCCATTACAAATCATAAACTTAATGGACAAAATTTCTTACAGTTGTCATAATCATAGAATGTTTTTCTGTGATAGAGGAAAAGAAGATTTCTTGACCAGAGAGATGTCGATCCCAGTGAAGGAAGATCCATAATTCAAGAAGTGGAAGACCGATAATCACCTCATTGCGTCTTGACTCATAAACTAGATGACAGTCGATATTGGAGAAAATTTTCTTCTTTATGAAACTATTTAAGATCTCTAGGAAGCTATCAAAAAAATCTACTCCAATTTTGATAACACGTCTGAATATTCGCGGTGGAATCCTCGCTACATAACCTATGACAAGGCGATCTCACCGTAACCTAATACTTCAATACCTTCGTATGTTATTGGCAACAACTCATTGTATTTGAGAGTCATCGGTGGACTTGTAGCAACGACAATGCTCAAATTCTTACTTGGTCTGAACAAAAACTTAGACGAAGTCAGAGGACAAGTGATGGGATCGAAGCTTTTCATGAATTTGCGAGAAGCTTTCTCCAAGGTCCGTTGTGAGGATAGTAGAAAAAGGGTTATGATGGAAAATTCAGAGGTTTCTTTAACCCTATAAGGATTAGCGCTTGTAGCTCGGGGGTTGCACCTGCAAACGTCATGCCAATTGCGAAAAGAAAGACCTAAATGTGATCATTGTAGAAAATTGGGTCACACTAAAGATGTGTTGGAAATTACATGGAAAATTTAGTGATTGGAAACCCACGGGAACCTTATGATAGATACAAGCTAGCAAACTCTGCCATCACAGTGGAAGAACCATCCTCAATAATTGAATCAAGTTTTTTCACAAATAAACAACTGCAGATGTTCAAACAACTATTCAAAAATACTCTCTCAATATTTGACTGCTGTTAACTCCAAACAACAACTCCAAAAGTATGCGTGCACAAATAAATAATCTTTTCTTTGCACATTTGCTATGAGGCATAAAAGAAAAACATTGAAGTATAGACTCTGGTGCATCTAACCATATGACAGGGGATAGATAACTCTTTCGTGACAAAAAAGCCATGCAATACTAATACTAATCTGATAGTGCGCATTGCTGATGGGTTTTCATTAAGAGTAAATAGAATTGGATCCGTTCAACTCTCAAATGAAATTTTACTTAAATTAGTGCTTCATGTTCCAAATATTGATTGTAATTTACTATCTATTAGCAAATTATCTCGTGATCATAACTGTTTGACTCATCCAACTGTGTGTTTCTAGATTTGAGTTCGAAAAGTAGGATTGACAGTGCTAAGACGTGCTCAAGAGTTTATCTCTTCCAAACTCCTCAATGCCCTAATTGCTAGCAGTATATCTACAAACAATTAGTTCATTTATAAGTCTGTCTCTAGTTCTATTACAAATAAATATAGTCAAGTTATGTTACGACACTATCAGATGGGTCATCCCAACTTTTTGTACTTGAAAAATTTATCAATATAAGTGAAAAATTTTCATGTGATATATGCCAGCTTGCAAAACACAATTAATTTATCCATCGGTGTCTTATTCTCCATTGAAGCTTTTTGCACTTATTCACAGTAATATTTGAGGACCCTCTAGAATTTTAAACATAAATGGTGTACGTTGGTTCGTGACATTTATTAATGATCACTTTCGTCTTATTTGGTTTTTCTTTATAAAAGAAAAATTAGATGTTAGAAGAATATTCCATACTTTCAACAATATTATCCAAACATAGTTCAATACCAAAATCCATGTCTTTAATTTTGATAATGCCAAGGAATACTTCAATCTTATCTTAGGAAAGTATCTCTCATGACATGGAATTGTTCAACTAAGTTCTTGTGTCAAAACTCCTCAACAAACTGGTCTCTTAGAAATAAAAAATCGTCAGTTGTTGGAAGTAACAAGATCTCGCACGTTCTCTATGAATGCCCAAGTATCTATGGGGGGGGAGCACTACTTACATCCACATATCTCATAAATAGAATGTCATTCTTGTGTACTCAAATTTTAAACCCCTTGTCAAGTGTTTATTAATTTTTTTCCTCATGCTCAAGTTCTTTGCTCTGATCGTCCTCTTAGAATATTTAGGTGTTCTACCTTTGTCTATATCCATCATAGAACAAGAATAAACTTGACTCAAAGACAATCAAGTGTGTATTCATTGGATACTCCACAAATAAAAAAAAAAGTACAAGTGTTGCTGTCCTCCAACTAGGAAAATTATTGAAACTATGGATGCCACTTTCTCTGAACAAAGTTCATATTTTTTTCAAGTTCGTAATTCTAGGGGAGAACCAAGTTCAATTTCAGCCTTGGGAGTGAGATTTTCAAGTACTAGAAACACCACCACATGTTCTCAGTCATGAGTCCCACTCGAGCAAATCAATCACAATTATTTTGTACCAAAACCCAAAAGTCCAACAAAACCAGCAACTGAAAAAATTATACTCCAGGAGGCGTTGGGGGGAAAATAAGGACCTAACACATCTTGCACCAATCCAAAAATCTGATTTGAGCCAAATAACTGATAAGCCTAACACAAGAGGAGAAAAAGAGTTACAACAAGATGGACAAGAGAAAAAACAAACTGCAGAAGACTTAGATCTCCGTATTGCTTTAGGAAAAAATATTCGAATCTGCACTCAACATCCTATCCAGAAATTTGTCTCTTATACATGTCTCTCTCAAACATATTAAGCATTTATCTCGAAGATAGATGAAGTTTAGATTCTTACAAGTATTTAAGAAGCCTTGAAACATCATGGATGTAGACAAATTGTTCAAGGACAGATCATGGTCTTAGAACAGAATGACACTTGGATTATCATCAATCTCCCACCAGGAAAGAAAACTGTTAGCTGCAAATGGATATTCTCAATAAAGTATAAAGTAAATGCCAACGTCGAAAGACTTCTCTCACTGGCAGCAAACTTAGATTGGCCTGTACATCAGCTCGGCATAAAAAATGTCTTCTTAAATGGAGATCTAAAAAAGGAAGTGTATATGGAGATACCATCAAGTGTTCAAATCAATCACAACAATCACAAAATATGCAAGTTATTGAAATTATTGTACTGATTAAATTCTCACAATCAGTAAAAAGACGTGAATTTACTCAATGTCAAGCAGATCTTACACTCTTATGCTTATTGCTATCATGATTGTCTATGTCGATGACATAATATTGACTAGAGACGATGAGATCTCTGTCAAAAAGAATTTGAAGTAAATTAATTGAGATAAAGAGATCTCTGTCAAAAGAATTTGAAGTAAATGATCTTGACCTTTTGAAGTATTTTCTCGATATAGAAATAGCTTGATCAAAGAAAAGAATCTTCATCTCTAAAAGAAAATACACATTGGATCTACGGAGAGAAATTGATATGCTGGGATGAAAGTCTGCAAACACACAGATTCAAAGCAGAAATTAGGAAGTGGAAATACAGAAGTCCCTATGGATAGAGGAAGATAAGCTGTGAAAAATGTATAAAATTTAAGTGTGACAATCAAGCTTCCATGTGTATAGCAAATGATCTAGTAAATCAGGATAAAACGAAATACGTGAAGATAGATCGACACTTCATAATTGAAAAAATTAAAAGTTTAGAAGTGCAACTATAATACACCCCAATTAGAGCTCAATTAGCATACATCTTGATCAAGGCTCTGATAGGTATTAACTTTGAGCAACTATGTAACAAGTTGCATTTACATAATATGTACAACCCAACGTGAGGGAGAGTGTTGAAATTTTACAAAGTTAGGGGATTTAATATATTAAGAAAGTAAAAATTTCTTAAGCAGATTATTTTCTACTTTTTAATTAGATTATTTCTTAAGTCGATTATTTTCTAATCAGATCATTTTTTTTTTCTGTATAATTAGTGTCTATGTAGTATAAATTGATTATCATTATTTAATAAGATTATTCAATAAGAAAATACAAGGAGAAATTCTTTCATTAATTTCTTCAAAATCTATGCCTATTTGTTTCTAGACTAAGGGAGGGTCATTAAATCAGATCACATTCTTTTGTTTGAAAATCGATCTGGCCATTGAGTCTATACCATTAATGGAAATCTGGAGCATATATTTGCATTGATACCAGAAACACTCATTCTAGGCAATGTGATTGTCAACTTATTTCAGCACGTCTATCCAACACTTTGTAGCTAATTCACTGCAATTGGCTAATTCAATATCAAAAGCTTATAGTTGTTCTTAGGTGTGATGGAATAATTAATGTTTTTTTTTAATAAGAAACGAATTATATTGATACAGAAAAATTACAAATAAGAAAGGGAAGAATTGTTTTCAAGAAGAAGGAATAACTAATGTTTTTGGGCTTTCATTTTTCACACATCAATCACCTTTATACTGAAAACGGAGCAAAGAGAGTTTTCATTGTAAATGCTTTGGCCTTCCGTTTGCTTTTTGAGACATTTTACTGATTATATTCTTTTTATTTGTCAAATAAAGGTTTAACTATCATTACATTTGTCGATCATCTTGAGAAAGGGTGTCTCCTCTCTTCACTCTGACTCAAAATATTTATTCATTTAGTTGTTGCAATTCTTTTCCTGATAAAGGGTCGCATGTGTAGGACCAAACGGGAGATTAGACATGGTATAATGTATATTTTAGAGGCTCGTAAAGGGCCGTTTACCGGCCATAAAGAACTACATGTGATCCTAACATTGTTAAATAGAAAACAAAAAAGATCTCATGCAACACAGTTGTCCTTCAATATGAAGATTTTCATTCATGAATTTCATTCAGTGAGAAGGATAGGAAGAATGAAAGATCAGGAACTCTATCTTTACATGCAATTTCCAACCTAAAGAAGATAATTCATCCTTGCACTCTTTATGGTATAATCAGAAATTCATCTCTATGCTACGGAGTCATCTTCATTGATATCTAAAACCTGTTATACCTGGTGTGGTTTGAACAGCTATTTCCACACTTGATACCTTTTTATATGTGGACGCTGCCTGCTGAGAACTCCTTCAGAGTTTCTTTTTGATGTGAGCAAGATAACAGTTAGGGAGGTTTACAAAAGTGCTTTTCGAGAGAGCTAGCTAACTTGCTCAGATGGATAAATTCCTTTTACTGTGAGCTATCAAAATTTTTTCTCTAACCATGGGATAGTCCACAATAAAGGTGTCATGATTCAAACTGGGAGTGTTGAATGTTGTGAAATTTAACTGTTATATTTGAAAGTCCATGTATCGATCCAAAGTCAATGTTTGTGTATCAAATTTCTAAATCAAGAAATAAGTCTCAATGGTTGTGTACAAATTTCTAAATCAACAATGTTGACAACACTGTTCTTCTCATCTTTCATTTGGTGTACTTTGCTAGAGGCAGAAATGGAATATTACGCATTCTTATACTGTCAGTTTAATAGGAAAACATGGGCTCTGCTATTCATTGAATCGCCAAATCATTAAAATTTCTGAAGTTAAGAGGAAAGTCCAGATTTGTTGGAGGAATGACATAATTAGACCTTGCTTCATTATAGTTTAGAGCAGACTTATTGAAGCCTACTGTTAGTTATCACCATATTGTTCATTATTTCCGAGAGATGCACACGTATTATCTATGTACTTTCTTCATATCTAATAAAATTAAATTTCTCGTATATATAAAAAATAGTTAGAGCTGAATTCTCAGAATTTTTGAGATTAACGGTAGAATGTATTGGTTATAGGATAAAGATATGCTTTTTTCCTTACAAGCAAAATAGTCATATGCTTCGTGAAGAAAATCCAAAAAATAATTACGAATAAATTGTTATTGTTTAAACAAAGCTACGAAGATAATAGTTCTTGTTACTATTTCAGTCACATGTCAATACATTTATATACACTTGAAATGTAAATAATGAAATTAACTCCTAAGGAAACTACTCCCTACTGTAATATAAAATCAATTACACTTTAATTAGAAAAGTATCAATTCTAATATATACACTTTTCTACCAGTTGTTATTCCTTAACTCACTCACATCCAATCATATAAAAAAGATCTGAACACAATCCTAGAACAAATTTTCCTAATAAATAAAGATACTCATGGTATTGACATTGAAAATATTTTCCACACTTCCAAGCATGTTAGTACTCGCCATCTTCTTGGGTCTTCTCCAATAAGATGTAGTGGTTACTGGTAATTATTGCAGAAGTATTTCTAATCCTCTCTACCGAACACTTTCTTTTATCCATAAAAATTATGTGCTTTCATTAAAAAATTTTCGTTCCAAAAGAAATTCTGGCCATTGTGGGTTTGTGAAACAGCACCGTGTTTTATAGTATTTTTTCTCATCAAATAATTCATTTTCTTACTTTGTTAGATGAGTGGGAAAACTTTTTGCAACGAATTGGCCGTGGTGAATCTACTGGAGAAGATGAACTTCAACAAAATACCAGTGATTCTTTGGAGCTTCGGTTTTGGGTTTCTTATAGGGGCCAGACACTTGCTAGGACCGGTAACGACTTTGCTCGGACGGTTTCTTGTGTTATTTATTTTTGATTGAAGTTCTTTTCAAATTAGTTTATTTAGATTTGTAATGTTGTCGTAGTCTACTGCCTTTCTAATCCCATTTAACCTATTATTTTTTTGTTCTTGTTGAAATAGTTCGTGGGATGATGTACTATAGGAGAGCTTTAATGCTACAAAGTTATTTGGAGGGGAGATCTTTTGGAGGTATATGATTCTGGAATTGGTTGATTGTATTTTTACCAATTCAATATGGGAGTGCATGAGTTTCTATTAAATTATATTGTTTGATTGTAGTGGACGATATTGCTAAAACCAACTTCCCAACAAGCCAAGGTTTTGAATTATCCCGCATTTCAAGGGCACAAGCTGACTTGAAGTTTACATATGTTGTGTCTTGCCAAATTTATGGGCAGCAAAAACAGAGAAAAGCTCCAGAGGCAACTGATATTGCTCTTTTGCTTCAGAGGTATAGGAGACAGGATAAATACTAATGAAAAAATAATTAGAGAGTAGAAAGGAGTTGTAACAGAATGAGAAGGCTAAATGATACTTGATAGTAATGATCAAAATATCAAACACATAGCGGTAGATTTTATCGAAGCACACCTGAACCTCAAAGTTACTGGAAAGAAAAATTACTAATTTGTATAAGAAAAATGTCAACTGGTGCTTCTTGTTTCAAGGAATGAAGCACTTCGAGTTGCTTTCATCCATGTCGAAGAGAGTGGTGCTGATGGAAAGGTTGAGAAGACATTTTATTCGAAGCTTGTAAAAGCTGACATAAATGGAAAAGATCAGGTAGGTTTCGAAATCCGTCTGGTTACTGTTTACTTGCCTCATTTTATATGTTTAATTAAAAATCTCTTTGTATGAATATTGAAGGTTTCAAATTCTCTTAATGAAGAAGATATCATAAGGCTGTAAATTAATTCTTATAAAGAATATATTATTGTATATTAGATGAAACAGGTCCGTAATATATTTAGATATTAGAGGCCACTCGAATATTTGTACTTTTTAGTATGTATTTTGCCACCTAGATCAATGTGTCAGTGGTTCAAATTCATTGTACGAGATTCAGAATTATCAAACTACACTTGCGTTCTATGAAGAAAGGAAATGCTATACTGAGTTTCTAGCGGTAAAAAGCTGTTTGAATGTAACTATCAACAGTTTTTCTCTGATATAATTATGCTACGCTGGGGTGATGAAGAATTAGGTTGTGGTGTCTTTTTATGGGGATGTTAAAATGGGGTTGTTGGGACTATAACATAATAGTGTAGTTATGAAATTCAGATCATTCGTTCATGATGCAATAGTCTCTGGATTCTCCATGATTCATTATTTTGCTGGATTTTATTGGGTTGCGGTGTTTAAGAATGGCCATAAACAACCTTTCTTCTTTCCTTGCAACTATTTACTATTTTATTTATATTGATTGGTGCATGGGCTAGTGCTTGAATATCATGTCTAAAGCTTTGACATTTTTACTTATAACATCTGATTCTACTTGGAATTAATTATTATTACCCAGATTCAAGATGCCTTAATGTATTTTCAATAACACTTAGGAAATCTATTCCATCAAACTTCCTGGCGATCCAAAGCTTGGAGAAGGGAAACCTGAGAACCAAAACCATGCTATAATATTCACGCGCGGAGATGCTGTACAGACTATTGACATGAATCAGGTAATATCTCTTGTTAAGCCTTGTCTTTTGTTGCTCTTTGTTTCTTAAGGCTCTTGCTATTGAATTAGAGATCACCACTGATAACTAATTACCTTCTATTTGATATCCTTTTGGATATAGTGACTAGTTTCTAATGATTTAGCTTGAAACAAAGTTACGGGTAAAGACAATTTGAATAAATATTTTTCAATGAGGACATTGTCACAACCCAAACGTGAGTTTAGAAAGAAACACTCGGTTGAATGACTCGATTCTTGAAGAATACCAGATTGTCAGCCCAACATTTGAATTATAGCAAAAGACTTGGATTTAGCGATAATATAAAAATAAAATAGTGCAATAAAATATAAAAAAATTACTGTACAAGAAATGAAGTACCAAACAATTTATGTAGATCACAACAAGGGAATGAATAAACAGATAAATCCTCACCAAAAGAAAATAAATACTTGAGAAGAATAAGAAAAGAATAGAGGAAAAGCTTCGATACAAATCACTTCTCCCAGCCTCCACAATCCTAATCCGGAAAAAAAAAAGTGTCTTTTAGTATGAGCAACTAACTATATATTACATCCAAATACATGAAAAAATTAGTTTTTTGTTTTTATCATTTTTCATTTCAAAACCATGAGACAATTACGAAATGCAGTGTATGACTTTACATTTAAAAAAAAATATTTTTTTTCTTATTTCAAGAATAGGTTTCACGAGCCATCAATGATTGACAAATTATCAAATATTTTATATTATTTTAAAACAAGCTCAATAAGTCATTAGTGAGATATGTTCGAAAACATTACTATATATATAAGTAGCTATAAATAAAATAAACTTCTACTGTTTCATTAGCAAAACAGTTCTAGTGAAAAAAGAAGGTTACTTAAAAATCTCTCTGATACACTATAACCGTCACTTCGGTTGCCAGTTACAGATCCAACCTCTGTAACATCGCAATTGACAAAAACACCTTAACCCATATAGTGCTTTCTTTAATTTTCACACTTTTCCTCGACCATAATCTTCTTAAAAAACATGAAGACATGATAGTATAAAAATACAATTTTTACATCTAACCGTCTTAAATGCAATCAATGTTAGTTGCTAGAGATGATAAGACCTCATTAATTTACATTGGCAACATAGACTCCATAGGTTTGACTGAATACTTTTACCACTAAACGAGTTCTATACCTTTCTATACTACTATAAATTTGATATTTAATATTTGACACCTATTTACACCCAGTACCCTTGTGCCATTCTTGGTAATTCAACAATTTCCAAGTTTGGTTTTCTTAAGCTTCTTGAATAAACTTAAGAATAGTAGAAGCCAAAAGGTTAGCAGTAATCAACTTATAACTAGAAGATCGATGATAAGATAGATTGTTGGTCCCCCTTTCTTTCTTCAATAGCATTTGGTCAAAATATACTTGTCAATGACATAAAGGAACTAGCTTCATAGTTTGTTTCTATAATCAAGTGAATAAATATTTGTAGTGTGATATGTTTCACTTTCTTGTCTGTCAAGGTCTACCAAGTAACAAATGACAAACACATTTATTGGTAAAACATTGTAATTTTATCGTTGTAGATAACAATAGCTATTGGTACACCCACCTGATTGAAATCACCTCTAATTCTCTCTTGTCGTCTAGCCACCTTAATTTATATTGCTTAGGATATAGGGTAGTTGATAGTCTCAATCTGTCAACCAATAAAGTAGTCATGCTAACACAACTACCACTATCAATGATGAGAGAACATATATCTTATTCTTGACCAAGCAACGAGAATGAAATTTATTTTCTATCTGATCAACTTCCTCAACGAGAATGGACCCTATTGTGGAAAAATAAGCTCCTTTCGAGAATGCTCCTCCTTCAATCTCACACCTAATCTTGCAATAGTTTGTTCCTCTGCCTCATCAATGTCACACTTGATCGTCAATATCTCAAACTCGATAACATACTCATCAACCCACAAAATCCCATGGACTAAACAGTGCATACAAAAATACATTTCTTGCAAGATATGTTTGGGCACGAACCGTTTCTTCATCAATCCCATTGTAGCAATTGATTCATCTATCTCTCCTCTGCACTTTTAGATTATCACACCACAGACCGACATACTCAAGAATTCTTCTTCAGAATTAGTACCTTTGAAAGGCGGAATCTGTAGTTCTAGGCCCCTCATTTCATCATGAATTGGGTTACCTCTTGGGAAAATCATCAAGGGACCTCTCATTGGAATCACCCCATTGGTCATCTTTGACAAACTTAGCTATTCTTCTACCTCATTTGAGTCAAACTCTACCTTGTGGTCTTGGAAAAAGAAGTGTATGATTATCCTGGTAGAGCATATTCTGAATATGTTGAGTCAATATATCCATATAATTTTGTAAAGCATTAAACTGATATTGAGAAATATACTCATTGTAGTCATCTTCATGTAATATTTTTTTTTTCCGTTTTTTTTATTCATTTTTTTCAACAAATGAATTATGATTACACTTGTGAAAAAAAAAAACAACAACAATCATACCAAAGAAAACAATAATGATGAATAAGAGATAGATGAAATTTGATTCGAGTCCGTGCTTTGATTTCAAATGATATGAATCTCACTAATAATTTGTGAGATCTAGAGAAAATAATAAAAATTATTTTAAATCAATTTTAAAAACAAACACAATTAGTGAACTGTGACTCTTTATCTAAAAAAAATAAAAACCAAAAGTATAATTGGTCTAACGAAAGTTTTGTTTCATAATCGAATAAGAGAATTAAGGAAAATCAGGGAAATAACCTTTGGAGAAGCAAAATAATTTAATGTCAAAATCTAATTTTTAATGTCAATTACTAACCATTAAATAGAAAACATAAATCGAACGTCTAAAATAAATAAAATATAAAATAATAAATCGACTAATAAATGACTCATGGGCCTTGGCCAGTAATTCAACTAGGAGAATACTTTATTTGTCAACGCTGTAAGATGTGGAAGCAAACCGATCTTATCGAGCCACTAAAACACAAAAGTATTATCTCCCCCCTTTATAAGTTGCGTCAACATCATAATGCCATGGTCGACCAAGTTAAATAAGCATCCTTATCCACTATATCACACGTTATTTCATATTTGTAATATGTTCCAAATGACATTGTGATCTTGCATACTTCATATTTTCAAACTTCACGACTCTTTTTAATCAATGCAATTTTGTAAGGAAAATGATGTTTAATTCTTTAAAAGTAATCAAAAGTCGTTGAAGGATAGACATGACTTCTTGACGAACATCTCCGTCTGCAATTCAATATCTCTTTCAAAACTATGTTAATCACCACCACCTACCTCATACAATTGTTTGAAAGGTGATTTGTTTAGTTGCACCGAAAATTTTTTTTGAGATTAGGAAGCGCACAAGGGTTATTAGTGACTTGTTGTTTGCGAGTTTGGACTTGAGGATCAGATTGAACAATGGTTAAAAAACTTCCACTAAAAATTTATTCTGAGTTTTTATTTGAAGAGTCGTCATTATAACTAATGACTTTGTCGTCGATAATTGTCGATTCAGTGGGAATAAATAAATTTTCCGGAGTAAGTCGTCAAAAATTATTTGGTGTACGCACGGTAGTCTTGTTGATTTGCACTTCTACTTTCATAGTCTGATTAACTGTATTTGTCATAGTCCTAACGGTTTAAAAATCCATAGTTTAAGGCTTCTAATATAGGGAGCTATTAGCTATTCCTCTGTCTCAGATAAATTTATCCTCACATACAGTTGATAAAATTCTTTTGTGTAATCATTGACTGTACAATTAGCTTAAAATTGTTCGTATCTTGACAAAAGAAATCGTCTTTGTAATAATCACTTCTACTTGGACCATGTTTGAACTCACATTTTTCCTTGTCTCTTGCGATTTAATTGGAGTTGTTACCACCATGTGAAGCTCGTCCTTTTAGTTTATAAGCCACAAGCTTCACTTGTCTCTCTTCGACAATACTTAATCAGTCAGAAATTTTCGATATTTTGAATCCAATCAAAGAAATTCTCAATATTTAATTGACTATCAAAAGGCGGTATATTCATTTTCATCTTGAATTCATGAGTAGTGGACATTCGATTAAAAACTCAATCGTTACAAAAATCATCTCTTTCGCCAGACGAATAATTAAATCTTTTTGGATGAAATTTTGTATTGTTGACAATCGAGATAATTAGTAACTCGATCTAACGGAAAATATACGTCTCGTTTGTTAGGGTTTCGAACTTGGTAGGTCAAAACCCTAGTTGCTTCATTGGAGCTGCTTGTTCGTGCCTGGCTCAGTCGAGGACGACGCTTGTAGGTGCAAAATCTGACAATTGCGCGAGCTGTTTGGTTGCGAAACGAGAGACCGCAAGATCCACCCAATGATGCTCACGTCTCCTTTGCCTATTATTGGTGCAGCGCGAGTCGATCGTGGTCGGGATTGAGGAGCAGCCGCCGATGTTTGTTGAACATTGCTGGAAGCGCAGGGTTGTGACTTACGCCAGTGTGCATGAAAATCTCCTCTGTTTGGTCTCGATCCTGGGCAAACAGGGGTCTGTCAGCTACTATGGGGTAGTCCGTGGCTGGCAAAACCCTAGGACTAGTGTTTTCTTCTTATGTCAAAATAGGGTTTGCCTATGAAATTGTTTCACAGTGTTTTTTTTTTTTGTTGTCGTTCTCCTGGTCATCGTCAGATTCGCTAACATGGAACTTTGTGAAATCTGATTTTTTTTGCCGCTTGACATGCATCGCAGTCATCATCTGGATAAGAGTGTCGAGGGTTTATGAAATTCTATCAAACTTTTTTTTCAAATCCTTGTTCTATTGCTTCAACTCATTTTTCGAGAATTTCCAGTCTTCAACGACTTGTTTTTCACTTAGATCCTTCTTCAGCCATCTAATCAAGATCAAAATCCCTGCTCTAATACTAATTTGAAACAGAGTAAGTTTTGTTTTGTAATCGAAATAGAGAATTAGAGAAATATCTTTAGAGAAATGAAATAATTAAATATTAATTTCTAACTTTTAACATCTATCACGAACTATTAAATGAAAAACATAAATTAAATGACTAAAATAAATAAAAGATAAGATAATAAAATGAATAATAAATGACTCATGAATAATAGTGATGAAAGATAAAAAATTTTGACTCGTTATCTATAAAGAGATAAAAACTAAAGATATAAGAAAAACTGTAAACGCCCTAATAAAAAAAAAGAGAAAATTGTGAATGATAAGTGTAGAGAAAGAATTTAAAGTCTTCTTGAGTATCAAAACTAAAACTCTTGACAAAACGGTCAATTTCTAATTCTACTAACTATATCATTAATGACAAAATTATAAATATGACAAAGTCACAAATTAAGCATAATAAAATTATTTTAAAATAAAAAAAATGCTAGAACTTAAAAAGGCAAACCGAGGACGTGGCTTGTGATATATCAAAATATAAAATAAACAAAAATATTAGAGGATAAAATTTCAAAAGTGAGAAATTTGATTAGTTCAGGTTAAGGTCCTTTCTGTAAAAAAAATAATTAAGATAAGAATTAATAAATTAAGAAACTTATAAAATAGGCAACTAATTTAAATGAGAAACTTGATCAAATAGGAATCTAATGAAATCGGAAACTTATAAAATAAGAAATTAATTAATGTAAGAAACTAATAAAATAAAAAAATAATGTGTGCTTGAATTATAGCTTGGAAATGAAGAAAACATTTTGAATCTTGTTGCTGTAGGAGAGCTCCTTTAGGGTTTGAGTATGGATTTAATGTTTTATAAATTAAATTTGGTAAATACTATAATACTACACTGATTCTCAAACTGTGTTGGACTCTTAATAGTTGTTGCAAATTAATCATTAAGGACCAATGCATTAATAAATTTTGATTCTAATCGTGCTTTGTTATTTGTCATCTTCGATGTTTCATTGTTGAAAAAGCATTAGTTTTTTTTATGGAAAACAAATTCAATATTACAGGCAAGCCAGCAAAACATATTCAAACAACAAAAAGAAAATGAAATTTTAGGTCTGTTATATTGATGAATAATTGTTTATCTTCAAATGAATAGTCCAATGTTTGACTGTTTTGTTTGCAAAAATTTTCCTATTGGGGTCGAAAAAAATAGTCACTACTGAGAAAACTCGTGTTGTGAACACTATTTGTCTTGCCTAATATCTTAACTGTCTCGTCCAAAAAATACCATCAGTCTTAGATTCATCATCTACCTTAGCCGAAAGCCCTCGTTTGAGGTTGTTGTTATCTGGTTGGTTGAAATCACACGTTGTAGACCTTGACCCAGTGTTCTAGCTGAGGATAGTGGCTGACTGAACTCTAAGCGAAAGATTATTATTGTCTTTTGTGTTAGAGTTTCTCTAAGCACGTTTGGATCGTAGTTTTTTCACCCTCGTTATCATCTGAAGCACAATATTAGATCTTCAATCGTCATTTCTTGAGTTTGTCTCCCTTTAGCTACAAAAACAACAATTAGATATTAAGAAGGGTCTCGTTGATCTTATTGATCAATTGTTTCATAATGTTGATCAATTATTTCGGATTGTTGTTCACTGTTGGGGATTTGTTGCCCCTAGAACCATCATTAGCCATTATATTGAGGTGAGAATTCTTATTTTAATACAAATTTAGTGCAGCAAAACTTGCTTGTTGGCATAACTAACCTAACATGGCATTACTATTGTTTCTTTCGTGTTTTAACAAATTAGTTTTGAACTGAATTTATAAATGCACAGAGTTTAAGGAAGAATAATTTTAGTTATCATGTTTTTGATTGCGCAGGACAATTACCTTGAGGAAGCAATGAAAATGAGGAACCTACTCGAAGAATTTCATCAGAATCATGGACTTCGACCCTCAACTATCCTTGGTGTGAGAGAGCATGTTTTCACTGGCAGGTTCGTGGTGTAATATTATTTTTTGTTGTTTGCTTCTGATGATACTCTTTTTCAGTTTCTTTTTTATGTGTATTTTCAGTATTTCTTCTTTAGCTTCTGATGACAATCTTATTTAGTATCTGTTTTATGTGTACTTTCAGTGTCTCTTCTTTAGCGTGGTTCATGTCCAATCAAGAAACTAGCTTTGTAACATTGGGGCAACGTGTCTTGGCAAGCCCTCTCAAGTAAGTCGTTTCAAATTTTGTTTGTTATTGGTTTTCATTTCTTGTCTTCTATTCATAGAAAAATGTGCTGTGATGGTGGGGTTGATGTGAGGGGTTAGGGATGGAGCAGAGGGTGGGAAGAGCTTGTGTGTTGTTTACCTGCTTTTGACTTGCCGGTTCATTGTGGATTATAAATGACAAGTTTTGTACATAGTCTTTTAGTTTCAGTATTTTCACTTCAATCTGCATAATTTTGTTTGCTGTGCCTCCAGGTTATTTTCTCAATGTATAATGCTGTTTTGGTTGCACAATTCTTTCATTTAAATGCTTCTATTGTAAGGCCGATGATTATTTGATTTGTTTAGTAAGAATAGATATGTGGTGCATAATATCTGGTTCAGGTGTTTATTCTAGTTCTTATTTTGATACCTATCTTCCTGTGTCCCTTTTGCCGGGCTCATAAGCGGTTTGATTGGACAATTTCAGGTTGATTTTGATAAACTTAAGGGTTTTCTTAACAATGTAAAAATTAAAATGTAAAGAGTTTCTTTCTACTCAAGACCAAATTTTTTTAGGATGGTTTTTCTCGGCGTTTACTTTATACAGCTGTTAAAAAGTTTTAGTATGTTGTGTGACCAAGTGATTAACAGATAGTGGAGATATTTGGGACAACATTAACTTTACTGTTACTGAATTTATAGTTCTAAGTTTTTTTGTATTTATCAATTTAGTTTGATTCTCTCTGGTTGATTGGAGATTGTTGTAAACTAAGTGTTTTTATGTGCTTCATTTTGAGATCGGATCTCTATCTTGTTTTGTTATTCGTTATTCTTAATACACAACATTTCTTAGAAAAAAAAATTATAGCGGAGATGTCAAAAGATGAGCAACCTTATATTTATTCTACTTATCTATGTTTGCTGCCATTATTTTTAGAGATGTGATTATCTCTTGATACGCTTCATCAGAAAAGACTTGTCATTTCATCAAAACAATATTTACAGGGTCCGAATGCACTATGGCCATCCTGATGTCTTTGATCGAATCTTTCACATAACTCGAGGAGGCATTAGTAAGGCATCACGAGTTATAAACATTAGTGAGGATATTTATGCAGGTGAAGTGGCAGTTGTAAATCTCTGGCGCCTGAATTCCAATTTATGTTCTTGTTCTCTTGTTTATCTGAATACCATTTTTTTTTGCTGCACTCAATATCATCGCTTATAATCTTTTGTTGCCTATTCTGATTCATTTTAAAAATTAGGCTTTTATCTTGCTTTCTATTACCGTTGTAGGAGAAGCTAATGTAATATTTTTATGAAAGGTGTACTTTTTTGTTAAGAAACTTAGAATATTTTTGGTTACTGGGGCTACAATGAGGGAATCCTTTATCTTTCATTAACTTTCTCATTTTTGGCTTCTCAATCGAAACTGGTTTCAAACACCCCTTTTTCAATTTTAAATTTGCGCTCAGTATCAGACTATTAAAGGTGTTGTTCAGGAACTGATTTCGGAAGTTGTTTTTTGGGGATGGGGGGAATATGGTGCTTGCAGGTTTCAACTCTACATTGAGACAGGGTAACATTACACACCATGAATATATTCAGGTACATAATTCTTGGCATATTTTTTTTTTCTGTTGATATTTTTATCTCTTCTTTTTTTTTTTTCTTCTTTCTAATATGTTGCATTGTTGTGAAGGTGGGAAAAGGAAGGGATGTTGGATTAAACCAGATTGCGCTGTTTGAGGGCAAAGTTGCTGGTGGGAATGGAGAGCAAGTCTTGAGCAGGGATGTGTATAGGCTTGGACAACTTTTTGATTTTTGTAGAATGCTCTCCTTTTACTTCACAACTGTTGGTTACTACGCTTGCACAATGGTTTGTTGGCCTCTATGTCCATTTTTTTCTATCATTGTACGTATAATGGAGTTGCTCTAAAGTTGCCAGTTTATGGAGTTTTAACATTTTGTTACTTATTTTCTGATGCAGATGACTGTACTTGTAGTTTACATATTCTTGTATGGAAGGGTTTACTTGGTATGTTTACATTTTAATCTTTTTACTTGATATTGTTATTATTATCATTACACATATATGCTCTTATTTTTCTTATGGTTATGGTTAAAAGTTCTTCAATTATGTACTTTGTTTTTTTCCTGTTGCTAGATGTATGATTTTGGAAGTAAGAATTTATTTTGAGTGGTAGAATGCTATTTTTGTTTTTCATTACTGGAAGAATTTCTTTTCCCTTCTTTCTTAATACAATTGTTTTCTCGTCATAAATAAATAAGCAAGATGGGATCAAAATTGTTTTTTTGATACGTGATCTCTTTAAATATAGTTAACCATTGTTTGGGATCTTATCTTTCAGGCTCTTTCTGGAATTGATGAGCAAATCTCTCGAGAAGCAAGATCGCTAGGAAACACAGCATTGGATGCAGTTTTGAATGCCCAATTTTTGATGCAGATTGGTATATTTACTGCAATTCCAATGCTGGTTGGTTTTATTCTTGAGTTGGGATTACTGAAGGTATCTCATCTTGTTCTGTCGGAGATATTTTTAACTATTGTTCTGCATGTACCAACTTGGTTTGCCTCGTGCATAAACGGAATAAAATTACCTATGTCTACTACCATTTTTAAATTGGTTGGCTATGACGAACTAACTTTTTTGTGAAGCCATAAGTCCTTAGGAGCCTTTTAAGGGAAGATCTTTTTCCCTCTGATCTCTCTTTTTTTTTTTTTATAAGAAAATTTGTATTAAAAACCAAAATTTACAAGAAGTCGAGGGAAGAAAACTCCATCCAAACAATAAACTTCTGCTGAGAAACAATTTCTTTTTAGTTGAAAATAACCATATTAAAAAGGTATTTTTTTAAAAAATATTTAAAACCAGAGAGAACCTCATTTTTGTGAAGTTTTGTAGTTCAAAAGAAATATGGAAATTCCAAAAAAAATCCTCTTCTGATTCTATTTTCAAGAAGAAACTATATCTGGTTTATAAACATGAAATATGACCGGCCACCTACTTTGGTTTTGGTTTGAGTAATTGTAGCCCAAAAAGTGTGAATCATGGATTACCACAAGTGTTTATTTGTTGATCCAATTGCTAATATCTGCAGGCCATTTTCAGTTTTATAACAATGCAGCTTCAGCTATGTTCTGTTTTCTTCACATTCTCACTAGGAACCAGAACTCATTATTTTGGCCGTACTATTCTGCATGGTGGTGCAAAGGTATGCCTTTGTAGTTCATATGCCCCTTTTCTTTGGATTTGGCTGAACCTTTTAACATCTTTGCCTCTTTATTTCTGTTGACAGTACCGGGCAACTGGTAGAGGCTTTGTCGTCCGTCACATCAAATTTGCTGAAAATTATCGGCTGTATTCAAGAAGTCATTTCATTAAGGCGTGAGTTTTAAATATTAGGCTTTATGGTTCGGTCTCCTTGTGATCCTCACATGCTTTGTGTGTGTGGATCTCCTTTAACCCAAAGGATGTTCATATTTAAAACTTTTTCCTTAAATTTTCCTATAGGCTTGAAGTTGCACTACTTCTTATTGTCTTCATCGCATATGGATACAACAAAGGAGGTGCTACTTCTTTTATTTTGATCACTCTAAGCAGTTGGTTCCTTGTCGTCTCCTGGCTCTTTGCTCCTTACATCTTTAATCCCTCTGGATTTGAATGGCAAAAGTAAGTTACTTTGACCACCAGCGATGCTCAATTGATTGCATATTCTTATAGAAAAATCGTCTATAGAATTATACAAGGTAAAATTCACTCTATACATTGAAAAAAAGTAAAGACAACAGATACCTTAAATCTTTTTAACAAAATAGAATCTGAACTTTTAACTGTGATCAAATTAGATTATGTCATTAGAAACTTCATTAAATGAACTGCTTGTATTGCTCAACGAACTCTCTTTGCGTTGTCAACTTCCCACTCATCTCCATCAGCCTGCAAAGATAGTTAAAAAATAATCAAATTGTTTTTAAATAGTATTTCTCAAATGTTTTGATGCTAGCTAGAAATATATCCCGTGGTAAGTTTTATACGTGAATTTATTATACAAACTAAAACACAATCCAATAGGAAGGAAATAATGTGATAGGAAAACCAGAAAAGACATACGAATAATTTTGCAATTTCCTTAGAAATTTAGGGGACACATTAATAACACAATCACACCAAACTCAACCACAAGATTACAGACCAGGGATATTCTAGAGTTCCTTTCTCTCAAATTTTTCTTTATATCCACAAAACCAACCCCCTTTCCCCCCACTCTTCAAATTTCTTTTAATTTTTTTTTTCTTTCTCTGTAACTGCCTAAAAATAGTTACCCATGTACCCGTTAATGGCTAAACATTCATTTTTTTCCTAAAATAAGTAAAACCGAATATTCGGTTTATCATTACTCCACTTCCAAAAAGAAAGTTTGTCCTCAAGGTTGAATTATGGAAATTGAAACTGAATAATATCAAAATCTTCTCTTGTCGCTTCAAAAGTGAGAAGATGCTTCTATTTAAGCAAAACCGAAACTGGTTTAGAATTATCATTGTAGTGCTTAACATCCAATAACGTTTCCAGCTCTAGCTTCCATTTCCCTTCAACATTAACATCGTCTAGTAATGGAATAGCTTCATTTACTTCGCCTTGTGCCATTTTCGGCATAGAAACATGTAAAACAGGATGTATTCTGGTTGTTTACGGTAATAATAGCTTGTAAGGTACTTTTCCAATTCTCTTCAATACTTCAAAATGACTAAAAAACCTAGGAGCCAATTTATGAAACTGATTTCTCGCTAATGATTTTTGTCTGTATGATTGAATTTACAGCCAAGCCATTTCTCCTATTTCATATTTCACATCCATCATCTTTTTGTTAGTCGATTGAATCATTAATTGTTGAGACCGATGCAAACAAGATTTCAAAAGACCCAAAATGGTGTCTCTCTTTAACTTGATTATCAACAGCTTACACCACTGAATATGTATTCTCAATTCTCAAAAGGGTTGGTGGCTCCCTTTTGTAAACAGCTATTAAAGGACTCATTTGAATAGCCGAATGGTCAAAAGAATTATATCAAAATTCTGCCCAATACAACTATTTATACCACTCTTTCGATTTTTCATTTGTAAAACATCTCAAATAAGTTTCTAGTGTTCTATTGACCACCTCAGATTGTTCATCCGTTTGTGAGTGATAGACTGAATTGAATTCAAATGTGATTCCATGTAAGCACCACAACACCTTCCAAAACAAGTTAATACATACTTTATCTCTATTGGAAACAATCAATTTTGGCATAACATACATTTTGCAGAAATTTTTCAGCAACTATTTTTGCTGTATATGGATGATGCAGCACTATAAAGTGACTGTATTTGCTCAATCTATTAACCACCACCGTTATAGTGTCAAATCCGTTAGAGTTCGGCAATTTTTCTATAAAATCCATTGATATATGTTACCAAATGTCATTAGGAATAGGGAGTACCTGAAGAAGTCCTGTAGGAGGTAAGACTTTATATTTGTTTTTTTGACAAATAGAACAATTATGAATGTGGTTTTCTACATATTTTCTCATTCCAAACCAAAACAACTCCACGACAATCTTCTTACGTCTTTGGAATTCCTCCATGGTCCTCTATCGGACTATCATGAAACAGCTTTAGTGTCTTCGGTATAGCTGAAGAAAATTGGGACACCACTTTTCTGTTTTTGTAGAATAGTTGGCCTTCTCTTTAAACAAATTTTGAATTTCCCCGATTCTCTTCTAATAAGGTCTGTTTTGATTTGTCTAACTTCTCATCTCCAAGCAATTCTTCTTCCAATTCTTCTTGAGAGATAAGGCTATCTAACCTGTAATCATTTTAATGTCCTGATTCCAGTGTACGACATCCCTTTTAGAAAGACCATCTGCTACCTCATTTTCACATCCAGATTTGTATTGCACTTCAAAATCATAGCCGATTATCTTAATAAACCATTTTTGATGTTTTGAAGCCACTAATCTCTGCTCCAATAAAAATTTAAGACTCCTTTGATTAGTATTCACTATAAAATGTCTTCCCAACAAATATGGTCTCCATTTTTGAATTGTCAGTACAATGACCATCATATCCCACTCATAAACAGACTTGAGTTTGCTTTGCTTCGATAGATGTTGAGTATAATAAGTTATAGGACGACTGTTTTGCATTAACACAACGCCCACTCCATTTTCCGAAGCGTCAGTCTCTACTATGAAAGTTTTTTTAAAGTTTAGTAGTGCTAATACCGGAACTGTAGTCATAGCAATTTTTAATTTGTCAAATGCTGCAAATGCTTCATCATTCTAGCCAAACTTGTCCTTTTTTAGCTGCACTATTAATGGTAATGCAATAACGCCATACCCGGATACAAATCTTCTGTAGTATTCTGTTAATGGTAATGCAATAGCGCCATTCCCTTATAGCTGCCACCTTATTCGAGTCCAATGCTACTCCATGATCGGAGACTATATACCTCAAATATTCCAATTCTTGTCTTGCAATTAAACATTTCTTCTCGTTAATATAGAGCTGTTCCCTTGATAGAATTTTTAATGTCATTTTCAAATGCTGTAAATGTACCTCCCAAGAAGTGTTGTATACTAAAATATCATAAAAAAAACACCAATACAAACTTCCGAAGAAATTCATAAAAGAACTTGTTCATTAGTGATTGGAATGTAGAGGAAGCATTCCTAAGACCGAAGGGCATTAGTAAGAATTCATAGTGCCCCTCTTGAGTTCGATAGACTGTATTGTGTACATGTTGTCTCTCTCTAATTTGATGATAATCAGATTTTAAATCTAGTTTAGTAAAGACTTTTGCCCCATGTAGCTCATCTAAGATCTCTTCAATTATAGGTATAGAAAACTTATCTTTCACAGTTACTCAATTTAAAGTCCTATAATCAACCCAAAATGTCCAACTATTGTTTTTCTTCTCAACCAATATAATAGGATTTGAAAAAGGACCAGAACTAGGCGGTATTATTCCGGTTTCTAACATCTCCTTCACTATCTTCCTGATTTCATTTTTTTGTATAATTGGATATTTGTATAGTCTTACATTTACCGAAGTCGATCCCTCTTTAAGTAAGATATTATACTCATGTTGTTGACCAGGAGGTAATCTAGCTGGCATTGAAAGAACGTCATTATATTTCAATAACAGTTCAGCTACTCTTGGCTTTAACTGTTTGTTGTTCCGTCCCTTTCTTTTTTTTTCTAAACTCTCAATATGTATTAATATAGCTTGCTTTTTCTTTCTTACACTTCTTATCATAAGCTTTAAATAAATAAGTTTTTTATCTAAGCTTAGGTGTCCGTTCATTTCCACCACTTTTTGGTCAACCTTCCACTCATTATTTTTCTCTTCCAATCAACACGCATATCATCTATTGACTCTAACCACTTCATACCCAATATCACATCAGTAACAAATTTTTACAAATATCTGATCCTCCCAACGATTTGCCATTCTCCATTCCCCATCGATATGTCATACTGTGTTGTGTTGTATTTTGAATGGATTATTTCATCTCATGAACTAATTTGCTAGCTATAAAGTTATGAGTCGCTCCGGTATCAATCATTACTACCACTTCCTTGCCTCTCACTCTTCCTCTTAGTCTTACTGTACGTGGCGTAGGTATTCCCATGATTGAGTTCAATCACAACTCCACTATACTCGGAATTGCTTGATCCTCCAAATTCTCCTCAAGGTCATCATTCCCTGGAATTATATCCTCAATTTCTTCATCCTTCATTATCAGAATTTGCAACATTTTTTTTTTGCACTTATGTTCAGGACTAAACTTCTCATCACACCTGAAACATAGCCATTTTCACTCATTATCTGCATTTATGCCTTCTAGGAACCTCTGTTTTGAAGGTTCCTTGCTGTTTCATAAAACTCTCATGAATAAGTCCATTGTTAGTATTGAAAGAACGTCATAATATTTCAATAACAGTTCAGCTACTCTTGGCTTTAACTATTGCTAATTCGTCCCTTTTTTTTTCTTTTAAATTCTCAACATGTATTAATATAACTTGCTTTTCCTTTCTTACACTTTTCATCATGAGCGTCAAGGAAATAAGTTTCCTATCTTAGCTCGGGTTCCCTTTCATTTTCACCACTTCTTAGTCAACCTTCCACCTAATTATTTTCTCTTCCAATCAACATGCATGTCACCTGTTGACTCTAACCACATCATATCCAATATCATATTAGTATTTTCCAACTCAATTGGAAGGAATTCCTCCATAATTTTTAATTTCAGCAACTCAAGTAACAAATTTTTACAAATATCTGATTCTCCCAACGATTTGCCATTCCCCATCGATATTTCATACTGTGTTGTGTTCTAAATGAGTAATTTCATCTTATGAGGCTATGAAGTTATGAGTCGCTCCAGTATCAATCATTACCACTACTTTCTTGCCTCTCACTCTTCCTCTTAGCCTTATTGTACGTGGCATAAGTATTCCCATAATTGAGTTTAATGACAATTCCACTGTACTTGGAATTGCTCAATCCTCCAAATCCTCCTCAAGATCATCATTCCTTGTAATTATATCTTCAATTTCTTCATCCTCCGTTATCAAAATTTGCAACATCTTTGTTTTGCACTGATGTCTAGCACTAAACTTCTAATCACACCTGAAACATAGTCATTTTTCTCTCCTTATTTGCAATTCTGTCTCTGTCAATCTCCTTCTAGGAATTTATGTTTTGAAGGTTCCCTCCTGTTTCATAAAGCTCTCCTGAATAAGTTGATTGTTAGTATGGACTGCTTCATGATTATCTATTGGAGCGTATTTGTAATTGTTTGGTACTATCAATCGCACCAAAGAATTTCTATTTTCTACTATTTGTGAAAATTGCATCAGTTCTCTTAACCCCGAAGGTCTCATTAGTCTCACATCTCCCTTAATAAATTAAGAAAAAAAAAATACAAGAATTGTGATTTTATTAGTGTTTTCTCTAATAAAAGATACTCAGATTCGAACTTTTTGTTTTCTATCTCTCCTATTATAGCTATAGGAAATGAATTAGATTTTAGTGGTAGAAATTGGAGCTGGGAATCTACAAGTGACCTTTTATTAGTGGAAGGTCTGGTTTGCTCAAATAAGCCCATATAGTTTGGTTTCCCTTCTAGTTTCTCAGTTTCAATGGCTTCTCGATGAGCTTTAGTTTCTTAAGTTCTGAAGATAGGAGTTGATTTGCTCACAGTCACAAGTTAGTGTGCAAAAATATAAAGTTTGGGGTATCAACTGTCTGTACTCAATAAGTTTAGGGTACAAAGTGACGTTTAATTGTGCAAATCAGTTTTATAAACATACTTGTTTTCCTGTTGTAAAAACAGGACGGTGGAGGATTTTGATGATTGGATAAGCTGGCTTTTGTACAAAGGAGGGGTGGGTGTGAAGGGAGACAACAGTTGGGAATCCTGGTGGGAAGAAGAACAGGTAAAAAAAGATTATCCTGGAGGATATTTGCTTGTGTGTTTATGTTTTCAAGTTTAATTTTATACATTGTTATACTATAAAAAGTTATTTTGGATAGGAAGATAATGTGTTCCACTAGTTGGAACTACTGCGTATTTCATTCTTTGACCTACATAATTACTTTTGCTTTTTAATTACGACAATGTTTTATACTTTCAGTTTTTTTCTTTCACTGAATTTATTTTTCCCTCTTAAATTTTGGATGACACATATTATGTTGTTTTATTCCATGAAAGATGCATATCCACACATTAAGAGGTCGTATCTTGGAGACAATTTTGACGTTGAGATTCTTCATATTTCAATATGGCATAGTGTACAAACTTCATATCACGGGAAAGAATACATCGCTCGCGGTAATCTTTTATTCTTATGCTTTATCTTAAAGAAATATTTCAAATACTATTGTGGATTGACTTGTGCATTGAGACAATTATTTAGAAAGCTGTTTTTTTTTTTTCACACGATCATCGCAAGTTGTAATAAAAAGAATGGAAAAGTTCAATTTCAACTCTTAAGTATGAGGTTAGTTTACAAAAACTATCGAACAAAAAGTTTGTTTAGTCAAAACTTCGAACTATAAAAAAAAACTCCGGTGGAGGGCCGATATCCACCTAAATCCAACTATTCATGTAATGCAGCATGACCATTTTCGAAATAATTCATTGAAAATCGCGGCCCCCTACCATTTTGTACACAGGGCCCAACTAATTTCGCGGTCCCCCGCAATGTAAGCGCGTCACACGTGGAAAATAAGCGGGGCGAGGCGCCTTGACCTCGCCCCTCGGTCATGCAGGGGTCGACTCGGGCCTTGCACCACCCCTCAGCACGTGCCAATAAGGCGAGGGGCCGAAAATATTACTCGGCGCCTCGCATCGTAGAAAAATTTTAACGTGGGGGGCCGCGCCTTCATACTGGCCTCCCGGATTTTGAACGTGGCCCCCCACGTTTAGAACATGCGTGGGGCCGAGTTCAGAACGCTGGGGGCCGAATTTCCTTTAGTATAAATAAAATCGGCCCCCCTTCCACCCTTCGCATCTGGAAAACGAGAGAACGGGGGTCAAAATTTTGCTTTTGTTGCTGAAATCGCAGTCTTTGTTATCGTAAAGCTCAAAATCAGAAGCTCATCCTCTAGAACCCCAACTACAATCTCGAAAATCTGAAAGTCGAGGCTTAGTCGCTGAAAATCTGAAATAGTTTCGTAATCGCCGAAACTCCGAAAATAGAGCCTTCTAATCGCTGAAAATCCCAAATCCGATATTCCTAATTGCCGAAAATCCCAAAACCCAAGCCTCTAATTGCCGAAAATCCCAAATCCGAGGCCACTTTGCTGAGAATCCGAGGCCCATTTGTGAAATGGTCCCGAAAATTTCATTCAAACGTTCCCACCCCGCGACACAAGTTGCGCTATCAAAGCAGCCACCAACAAACCAGGCTCTGGATGAAGTGACGCAACCACCGCCTAGTTATTTCTCGATGGATTTTCGAATCGAGGAGTGTCAAAAGCAGTTCGATTGGAATATGTCAATCTGATTGATTATTTATAGAAAAACTGTCGACTTCACTGGTTGGGAATACTTGCAGAACCAGGAGATGTTTGATAGAATTGGCTTGCATGGGGTGTACAACATGCGGGGAGAAACTTGCGATCGAATTGCTCGCTTATTTTACGCAAACTTGACTAATACTGGGAGGGCTGGGATCTAGAAGTCATATCTATGCAGTAAAGATATTTTGATTTATGAAAATCAAGTGAACGAGTTGTTGGGATTTGCTTCAAATACCGCAGTGCAATATTATCACGCTTCCCGAGAGTGTAATTTTGCTAGAAGCCCAAATAGACTGCAAATTCTTAGACAGATTCAGCACAATTCGGACGTTGCAAAATTCACCAAACCGAAATTCAAGGACCTTAATGTCAAAACTCGGGTTGTTCACAACCTGATCAGTCACACCCTGCTGCCGAGGGATGACCATAGAGATCTGGTGAACTGGATGAATCTCTATATTATGGAGAAAATGTACAACTCCACGATGTTCGACCCCGGGTTCATGATTTTAGGTCACATAAACGAGATTGAGCGGACATGGAACAAAAATATGTCGTACAGTACTTTGATTTAGAGGATCGTGCAGCGATCTGAAGTACAACTGCCTGTCGGAGAGCAGATTAGAGCTTCTCGATCCTTGAATGTATTTGACAGACTTATTTATCTTGGATGGACCTAGTTGAATTCACCGGGTGTTGGATGTTGATGAGAGTGTCCAAGGATGCTACATCATGGGATACTCCGACGGAGGAAGTGCCCCCGCCACTGCAACAGAGCCGTCAATTGCTTTTCAGGTTGGCAGTAGCCGAGAGGAGCAGATGCATTAGAAACAGCAGTAGAGGATTGAGTTCCTCATAAGCAGGGTTGAGGAGTTGACTATGGGTCAGAAAAAAGTAGTTGAGTCATAAAATTCTCTCAGTGAGTCCATTAGAGAGGTCACTGGAAGGATGGCAGATTGGATGACAGACAGAGACGGCGATATAATGCCATAGTAGTTTAGTTTAGTTTAGTTTATATTTTGTATTTCATTTGATGTATTTTAATTTCAGTGGCTTGAACATTATTTTTTTGTATTGGAATTTGTCTGGTTGGTATATATTTGTGTAAGTAAGGATGGCGGATTGGATGACAGACAGAGACAACGACGACGACGATGTACCACTGAGTAGTTTAATTTAGTTTATATTTTGTATTTCATTTGATGTACTTTAATTTTAGTGGTTTGGACATTATTTTTTTGTACTGGAATCTGTCTAGTTGGTATATATTTGTGATTTGAATTTGCAGCAACTATTTGAATATAGCTATGAATGAGTATAAAACAAACGATACTCAGCCTAAATTTTTAAGTTTTTAAAAATAAAATAAAATATTTAATTAATTATAATTGTATACAATTTATTTAATATAAATAATGCATTTAAACAAATTTATCACTTCAAATTAATTAATGAATAAAATATAAAATTAATTAATTAATTAACGTATTCAAATTATTTTATAGTAAATAAATATTATTTAATATAATTAATACATTTAAACAAATTAATGACTTCTAATGAATTATTATATAAAATTAATTAATTAATGTATGCAATTTATTTAAGGTTTTTAAATAATATTTAAATAAATAATATTTATTTAAACCAAATAAAAAAAATTATAAATTGAAAAAACCTTGGAGTTACAGGAAAATAAATGAATTCCAATACAAATTACAGCAGTAAATTTCTTCTACTCTAGTCTCACCCGTGAATCGTAGATTCTTATGCATAATGAAAACTATATTAAAAAAAAATGACAACGTGTTTATGAGTGAAATATTTAGAAATGTACCAGCGTCTCTTCATTTGTGTTGAACAACATAAACGTATCTTGGGAAGCAGCAATGTCTGAAGTAGATCCTCGGTTCTGACAAATGCGACTATTATACCCGTACCGACAACATATACTATATGACATCTTTCAGTTCTGTCTAATAGCTGTCGAAATTGACGACTCATCAACATCTCGCACTTTTGTCTTCTTGGGTTTATTAGGTTGGCGATATCGTGTGCGCGGGAAGAGTTCCCTCCTACCTGGCGCATCCAGCCACATTAATTGGCAGTTCATGAGTTGAATAAAATGGGAGTACATCGGCAAGTAAGTCACCCTGCAATAGGATGGATGCACGTATATTTCTGGTTGCATTCTCAAGACAAATATGTGTGCAATGACATGGATATATGAGATTCCAGTAAGCGTCCACCTGGTGCATTAGCACACCTGTGAATTCATGTCGAGAACGAATTGTTTGTTGTCGTTGCTCATCTGAAATTGTGAACCTCCCCCAAGCGTTGGGTTCCAATTTCTTACTGCATCTACTAGCTTGTCAAGCTTTTTATATATTTGGGCACATAGGAGGGTCGTTAATTGGGTCATCTTTTAAAATTTTTTAATGATGCAAGTCATCATGTAAGTTCGAACTGTCTCGAACATAGTAATGATCGGTTTGTCCCTGACAGGCAATATAGCTGCATTGAATGACTCGCACAAGTTATTTAAGCTCATTTCCTACTTGATAATCGAAGAGAAGGCATGAATAACCCAATATCTAGGTGGTTCTGTTCGAAGCCATTGGTGGCCAGCCGGATTTCCTCATTTGTAATTCTAAATGAAGTCTTGTGGGTGCCTTGATCGCATTCCGCATCACTGTTTGGTATACTTTGTCTCGAAACAGCCCTTTGAAGTTTGCGTACAAGTGTCGAAAGCAAAAATGGTGTTCGGCTTTTTTAAATTGATCTTCCACAGAATTCCTCAACCCCTGATATTAAAACAAAGTCACTCACACAGTATAATTACACCGCAAATTTTTTCAAAGGAAAATTGAGTCGACATAAAACAATATAGCTTTTGTCGATCAGAAACAATCGTCCATCCGGCTACATCTCCAGTGTGTAGGTCTGTCTTTAAAAATTTCAAAAACCACATCCATGTTTCCTCGTTCTTTTTTCGGCTTTGATAACAACAACGAGATATAGTTCATCGTTCGCATTAATACTAACAGCTGTGAGTAATTGTCCGGGACACGAGCCCTTAAGGTGATAGCCATCCAAACGTATAATGGAGCGACCAAAATACAGCAAACTCGCCTTGCAAGCTGCCAAACACATATACACTCTTTGGCATATTAACGAGCTCCCCGTATCGTAAGTACCGCGAATGTACTATCTGAATTTGTTCTATGTATTTTTTCTGCGTACGACCAGACTACTTTATATTGTTCGTCGCTCTTGCCTTCGGTAAGTGTGCGAGCTAAGCTTCTTGCTCTTTTGGCAATAGTAGGTGTGTCTCCACAATGAATGAAATGTCTCACCTAGGTTGACTTTTGAACCTACGCAAATATCGATGTGCCACTCATTTTGCACTAACGTGTTTATTCTCAACTATCTTCGTACAGTTGCAAGTATTAATCAAACTCTTTATTTGATAGGTAAGCTCGTCTTGCTTCTGTGAAGCATGCAATTGCTATTCACATCCTTCTGTACACCTAGCTGTCAATCGGTTTCTTTCACTTTTAGTGAATATTATACCAATATCATGTTTCACAAAATAATCTTTTATTTCATCTTTAAGTTTATTCAAAGATAAATATTTTTTAGTCACAAAAAATTCTATTGAAACATCTTCTCTTACCTGCACGTTTTCAACCTCATCATCATCCGACATAACTGGTGTTCGAAGCTAATCGTCTAGAGTTTTTGATGTTGAATGCACTTGTATTGCTTCATTTTCATTAGAGTCTTCGTCACCACATGCAGAATCTGGCTCGAATACCAATTTATCTCGTCATCACCGGCTGTTTCTTCTTCTAATTCAAACCATGTATCTGGATTAGAATCCATCGTCCTCGATAATACGAAATAAGAAAATATTTGTAAAATTTTAGAAATTTCAGAAGGTGTGGATTGAGAATGAACGATTGAGCTCCTCAAATACGGAAGGAGATCGGCCCCCCGCATCTGGACAGGAGGGGTTGCACGTGATTCGCTGCCTCCCAACTTTCCATCCTGAGATCAATAATTGATCGCTTGATGAAACGCAGGGGGCCGATATAAAGGTGCGGCCCCCTGCGTTAAAATTTTTCTACGACGCGGGGGCCCGAGTAACATTCTCGGCCCCCTGCATTTTTGGCATGTGCAAAGCACATGTTGAGGGGTGGTGCAACGTCCGCATGATGTGGGAAGCCGAGGTCAAAGAGCAGCGCCCTGCGTAATTTCCACGTGCAACACATGTGCGTTGCGGGGGGCTGAGAAATTCATTGCCGCCCCCCACCCACCCAAAATGGCAGGGAGCCATGATTTGAGATCAGTTCCCTGAATTGTTTTTAAAATGATCATGCTAGGGGCCGCAATTTTTTATCAGCCCGCCACATTACATAAGCAGTTGGATTCAAGGTGCTATCAGCCTTCTGCTGGGTATTTTTAATCTTTTTTTATAGTTCGAGGTTTTGACTTGACAGAATTTTTGTTCGAGAGGTTTTGTAAACTAATGTTAAAATTGAAGTTTTCCCTATAAAGAAACCAACATTTGAATAGGTTGTCACAAAAGAGTCAGGAATTAATTAATCATTAAATATTAGTTTCATTCTTAGTCATTTCTAGGTAAATTGTTTATATTCAGTTATTTGATTAGTTCTACTCCAAGCTCTTGAACAGACTTGTTAAGCCATAGGACAAAAACCTCAAATGTTTTGTGAAATGGAGATAAAGCTGAATTGATTATAGATAATCGATCAATAAATTATTTTATCACTAATTATATTTAAAGAATAATCACAAAAAGTTATCCAGAATTTGTAGTCACTTAACTAAGACGTAAGTAGGAGATAAAATAAGCGATCTGAAATATTCTCACGTTTCAACATTCTCCTTCTAGATAAGTCATATATGTTAATCATACTAAATTTGTCTGTATTCAAATGTAGATTTGGACATCCTTTATTTAATGTCTGCTAGTTGCTCCTCTTTTGGAATTTGTGGGATACATACGAGGCTTGTTTCAAATATTTTTTTCAATAAAGTGGGAATCAATCTCTACATGTTTTGTATTGTAAATAATGTTGTATTGAGGTTTTTGAGATATTGAGTCCAACTTTGTTATCTCAATGGAACATTGTCATCACAGATGGCAAACATCTGTCTAGCACTGTTCTGAACTCAATAAAACTATACTTGAAAATCTGATTCAGGCTCTTTCAAGAAGTCTCCACTGAAGTTCTTACTACTAGACAACAGCAGATTGTGATTTGCCTGTCAAAGAAACAAATTAACAGTTCACATTCTTGTATAAACATATATAATGGTCCCTGAATTCTTGAGAGGGAGGCTACAAGTGCAGGCTAATTTACATAATTATCTTGAGGAAAATTTAACATAACTGTTTTTGTTTCAGTGCCCTATCCGTGTTTCTTTTTTACTCTTCTATTGTAATAAACTTCTTTTTCTTGAACAATTTTTGTTACTCAGATTTATGGCTTCTCCTGGCTCGTATTGATTGCCATCGTCTTGTTATCTAAGGTTTGAACTGATTCTTGTTTGTACCCGTTGTCCACTGATATTTTGCTTGATAGTTCTTCAAATCGCATGATAAGGAGCTACTTTTTATTTTTGCAGATCTTTACTTTCAGTCCTAAAAAATCAACAAACTTCCAGCTGTTGATGAGATTTATACAGGGTGTCACAGCATTAACAATGGTTGCAGCTGTAATTCTCTTTGTTGTGTTTACTGGTCTTTCAATAGCAGATTTGTTCGCGGGGCTTCTAGCATTTATTGCTACTGGATGGGGTATACTATGTGTAAGTTATACAAGTTAACTGTTATCTGACATTAGATGTGGTGTATTTGAAATTTCGAGGTAACTGGACCCTTGGGGTTATAATTACATGCATGTTCAATGATGATAAGTCTGATTAGACACTCATCTTTAGCTGTATCATATGAAATTAAAAAATGTATTCTTTCGTAGAAGCAATTTGATGCAGCCTTAGGCACTTTGTAGTTGCTTTTACTTTTCCACGTTTATGTTAGAATCCATGTAGAGAACTATAGCTATATGACTAACTGTACACGTGTACAGCTCTAGAATAAGGTGATTTACTTACTAGGCAATTGATTAGAAAGCTTGTAAGAGTATTCAAGCTTGATTCAGATAGGAATGAATAAAAAAGGAGTTTCTCATTCAAATTCTTGTAGAATTCTGTTTTATTGAGCTGGCAACTGCTTATCAAACTTGCTGGAAGTCACAAAATCGATATTCACCTTTTTGTTGATTGAACAGTTGGCAATCACATGGAAGGGCATTGTAAGGCATCTCGGCTTATGGGATTCCGTGCGTGAATTTGCCAGAATGTATGATGCTGGGATGGGTATGTTAATTTTCGTCCCAATATCGCTATTGTCGTGGTTCCCCTTTGTTTCCACGTTCCAGTCTCGCCTTCTCTTCAACCAAGCATTTAGCCGCGGGCTCGAGATTTCTCTCATCCTTGCTGGCAACAAAGCAAATGTCGAAACCTGATTGTCGCCGGTTATTTTTATTAGCTGATCGTTTTGATTGCTAATTTTTCCACTGTCTTTGCTTGAAGTAGAGGCGGTTTTTATGCAGTTTTCAAAATGTTGTCTACTACTGCTGAGTGGTCGGCTGTGACATATAATTTAGCCTTGATTTTTTGTATGATTCGTTTTTTTTTTTCTTCAGTGTCACAAATTTGATATTTTTTCTTGATTAAATCATCTCTTTGTGAATGCATTGGTATTTATTTTGGAATAGAATGCTTAATGATATTTTTCAAGGTAATATGTTAATTAAAAATATTGTCGGGTCTACCATTACTCATTATTGTATTCACTTGGAAAAAACCATGGATTGTGGTACCGGTAGAGGTGATCAAAAGTGGATTGGGTTCTGTTTTGGAGTCAAACCGAACTTAAACCATTTTTTTCAGTTTGTGAAAATGGAACCGAAACTGACCTACTATTTTTAGTGGATTGTTATTTTTCAGTTTTCAATCTTGTACCCTGTTTGAACTTAATATAAACTTGTTATTTATGATCCATACTAAACTTATTAGAAATAAATATTTAATTTGATGTTAATCTTTGAGTAACAGGAGTTTTGAAGTGCTAAATTGTGAGAGGAAAGAGACTATTCTAATAATTTGGACAAATAATACGTCTTTTGGCACTCCCAACTGAGTTCAATTCATCCATAATTTTCTATGATTAATGTGGTTGTAGTTAATCCCAGTGATAACATAAAATAGAATTTGCATTTTGTGTTTTTCATCTCGGCCTACGATTCTGAAAATACAAGTCCTATTTTCTTACAATATATCGTGGTAGATGAGCCCTTTACCCAAAAAACTACGTTTTGTGAGCTTCAATTAGAAAAAGCTTGCACGCCATGCCAGGGTTTATCCCACAGACTGCGGTGTCATAGCTTATCTCCACCTTCCCCATGAAGGATTGCAGTCTTTGTTGAAGAGTTGGAGTTACCATAACGAGGATGCTGATCATTTCCTCCAAACCCAGTTGCGGCTCTCAAGTTTATTGGGTGGTTAAATTTACATGCCGGTCCGAATTTGCAGATGCCATATCGACTGTAAGACGAGCAGACGTTCTGTTCCTGAATATCATTAACAATATTATTCAGTTGTCGAAAAATTTATATTCTTTGTCACGTAATTCCTGCCAAGGTTTCTTTGGAGAAGTTCATTTCCAAGGAGATTGAAAATTTTGAAAATATATTATGTACGCATCAAAACTAGTCACGGGAGAAGAATACGCTTACGGGTCTCAATGGTAGGCCTTTGTTGCTGAGGTTGCATGGTACGGATTTTGTGATTTGATGCTTCGGATGGTGATATTTGCAATTGGATTTGAATTTGCAGTCCCCCATCTTCATGAAGTAACTGCACTCAGGTTGACCAGGTCGTTCAGGGAAGTCTTCCACTCGCATATGCTGATGTTGTGGCGTATAATCATGAGCCACGGTTCCTGGATTGCTCATGGGATATGATGGAGGTGGGACAGACGGATATACAGGTGCCTTGCAAAGCCACTAGAGACTTGAAAATCAGTCTTTCATAAGTAGGAAACACAAAAAAAGTAAATAGAGAATTTTAATGCCTTCACGATCGACCATGGCAACGACGGGTGTCTAGACAGCACAACGGAAGCACAAACTATAATGATGAATTTATGCATCCACGAATATCAACATTGAGACCCAAAACCAAAACTACACCAAAGAAAACTATAATTTTCAGAAAAATGAGTTTATCACCTCTTTCTCTAAAAAATATGAACTTGAAATTTCCATTGGCATTCAGAGCACTTTCACCTTTTTCTACTAGTTATAAAGGCATATAGCCCTGGAATACATACCATTAATAGTATGTTTCATATAATGCTCAGAGGTAATACAAAACCCTCCATATTTTAGTGTACTGCAATATGCAAGGGCAGGGTGAGCACTATTAATGTAACCAAATTGCTTTAGGTTTTGAGTAGATGGAGAAATTAATTAAATAATATAAGGAAAAAGTACATATTAGCCGTAGTCATAGAAGGGAAGAGCAAGTAAGTCTTTATACATTTTTTTAGACAAGTAACCCCTTAAATTAGGGGGGCATTAGCAATCAAATTCTCATACTTAGATTTGTCGTCAAAGAAATCACACTTTTATCATGTTATCTTCTTTGTAGGATGATTTCTAAAGTGAAATCGGCTTCTGGAGTTCTGTATTGTTGCCAAAAACGAATCTTTAAGTGAGTTTTTAAACTTATTTTTCTCTGAAAATTGTCAAAATTACTAAAAACATTCTATCTGGAGTTGTTATCCCTCAACATAGGTCAGCATCGAAAATCATCTAACAAAAATGCGATTTCTTTCACGGCAACGCCAACAACAAGTACTTAATTGATGCCGCTCTTAAGTTTAGGGGTTTGTTTGCCTAAAAAATTTACAACAACTTACTGCTCTAAATCCCAAGTTTAAGGGTAAATATGTAGTTTACCCAATAGTAAACATGAAAAGAAACATACAAAAAGGAAATGATTGAAACTAACCCAATAACAAAATATTAGCAGGTGACAGAAGTACCTGATACCCATTCCATTCTTGGGGTTGGGTTGGGGTAAGCATCACCGGGACAAATGGTGCAGTCTCATTCACCATTCTCAGTGAAGACCAAGATGAGATTGGTGGCTGTGATAAAATATGTAACGAGCCAGATCCACCATTTCCATATGCTGAAGCTGTCTCAGATGCACCAACAGAGATAGGATCAGGATGGTTAAACTTGCAGTTTGGTCCATATTTGCAGGAGCCAGTCCGCATGAAGTATGGACACTTCTTTTCATCCTGTCCTTAGAAGAAACAACACAACAATGGAAAAGCAGAAGTTGTATTTTTTCAAAATAAGATCTTGAATAACTTAAGACTCTGTAGAATCACCAATACTTAACTGGTCGGATTGGCAGTCCCAGAAAGTTAAGCTCTAAAACTGGACCAACTGAAATCTTTGCTCTGGTGTGATTGTATCTACAAGCTTTTCCAAACTTACACCCACCCGTCTTTGAGTAAAACTGCAACATATCCATTATCGTATCACAACATTCCTATTAGTATCCCATGCAAGGCACAAAATTAAGATATAACATAAATGGAGACCTGAAAGTTCTACCAACACATTAACATAGAATATATTAAACTAAGCAAGAATCAAGAAAAATCATACAAATAACATTAGAAATGTTTTAATTGTTTTCATATACATCTAACAGCCAAAAAACCAACCAAAAGTCCCTCTCTTTAAAAGAAGCTTAGCATCTGTTTGAAATGATTGGATTCAACTCAGAAAAAGTTCACTGATAATGAAAAGAACAGTCAAGATTATATGTAAAACCATTATTTTGAAGCTGCTTCTTTGTTTTCAAGGGGAGAACTCTGTATCCTCCCTTTTTTTCGTCCATATTATACAATTTTTTCACAAAAAAAATGACATATTTGAAGCATAACTTCACTGAGATCATAATAAGAAGAGAGACCTTGCATTCTGTGTGCCTTCGCTTATCAGACGAATCTTCATGGTCCTTGAGTTTCCCTTTTGTAGCCTTCCAAAATAACACGTACAAATCTCAAAGGAATCAAATCTCAAAGGACTACAAATGAGTGAAGACTATAATTTGGTAGAGCAAGACAACTCCATGATCAATCAAATTCAAATCTGCAATCCACTTTTCATAATTTCAAAAACTACAAAGAACAATCGACCAACAATAACATTCAGATATTGCAGAAAAAGAGAAAAGAATAGGAATATACCTGGTTTTTACTTCTAATGGGGTGATTGAACTTACAACTGGGTCCGAACTTGCAAGTTCCATTCTTAAGGTAATAGGCACAATCTTCAGCGTCGGGTCGCACCGGATACGGATATTTTTTACCATTTCTATCGACGTTCTTCTCCACCTCGTCGTCGTCGTCGTCGTCGCCGCCGCCGCCGCTTAAGCTCTCTCTGCCACTCTCGTCCTCGCTCCCATCTTCATCATCGTTCTCCTTCATACAATTTTCCTCAATTTTTTCACCCTCACCCCCACCTCCCTCACCCACCTCCCTCTGACCACCATCTTCAGCCTCTTCACCCCCAAAAGAGCAATCCTCGGTCTCGTTACAATACTTGAAGTCCAAATTTTCAAGTTCCTTACGGATCCCGTTGTCAATAGCAGCGTGATTAGAATCAGATAGGTGAAGATCATCGACGGATTTTTGAGACAGTGAAGATTGAAATCCTAATTCAGGGTTCTGATTTGAAACGGTAATGGATAAATCTTCAGAGGATTCCATTTTAATCTACATTTCGAAACGCAACCCGAAAATAGAAAGGACGAGAAGGCGGAGAAAAAAGAACGATTGGTTTGCTTCCTCTGAAATTGACATACATGAGTGTAGAGACGTAGTCAACAATGGAGGAAGAGGACACAAAAAAAAAGGTGTTATTTTTATTACTCCATAGATTCGGTGTCATAGAAATTACAGTCTTGGAATAATATTGATTAATAACTTATTTTAAATATTTATAATTTATTAAGTTAAACCGCTTCAATTAACATTTATCAGATAATTAATAAAAAATATAAAATAAATATTATATAAAGTCCAAAGATTAAGTCGATACAAAACTTGATCTTCCGGTCTGCATCGAGTAGCATAACCATGAAGTTCTTCCAAAAACAAGTTACCGTAAAACTGAACAATTCTTCCAAAAATGTTATTTTCGTTAGATATTTCCGATATGGGGTCATAGAATAAGAGTTGTGCTCGTAATCAAGTCGATATGGTATCATAGCTTAATGTTGAGATGAGAGGTTTTTTTTCCGCCTAGTTACCATATTCTTTGTGCTATTCCGACCATTAAAAAAAACCGAAGTAAAATCGAACTTGAGAATTTAGGATGCGAAAAATTTGAAGATTTTTTGTTTGCTCGAGTTCAAACTCTCTCGAAAATCCACTAAAAAGTCTAGGAGTGTATAGTTCCAACTTCCAAGTTAAATACTCGAATAATTTTTGAGTAATTCGTTCTAGAATTGCTTGTAAGCTCCTATGGAAATGGGAAGAATTGAGCAAAAAAGCCACAGGCCGGAATTTGAGTATGACCCACTTAAAAATATGGCATAAATTGAAACCCTAATTTCATAGAAGTATTGGGGGATTACTCTTATCAAATGTGTTCTTATTCAAAATTCAAAACTACTAAGAGCAATTTTATCATTTGAAACTTCAAGAGGGTGGGCATTGTTGGCTCCAAATAAGCTTGGGATTAGTCGTTAATATCAATTGAAAATGAAAAATTGTTTCATCATCCAAGCACTAGCTCTGTTACACTAGCAGATAAAAATGGCAGATCAGACTTAAAACTACCAAATTACAGATAAATTGTAACCCACCCAGAAAATCTAAAACCTAGCAATGTCAATCGATGAATTGAAGTCAATTGAAAGTTACCTGTTTTGGATCATCATCCCCTTCCTTTCTTTTCTGAATGGCCAGTCTTTCGCTTGTGCCGACTGAAATCCGAGACAAATCTGAAAGTCTGTCCACAGCCCGCTTCGTTACACACATAAGGGCGAGCTCCTGTGTGAACTCGGATGTGTTCAGTCCGAGCCCATGCCCACTTGAAGGTCATCTTGCAGCCCTTCCACGGGCATTTAAGGGGCCGGTCATCGATATGAACTCGACGGTGCTGGACTAAATATTTGTGGGAGAAAAACTTCTTTCCACACCCCTTAACTGGACATATGTTTCTTTTGTGCAAGATGAGCTCTTGTTTTGCACTAAAACTCATGGTGCAACCCTCAATATCACAAGGGTATTCCCCTCCTTCAACTTCCCTGGACTTCGAATTTTTTTGGCTGGAAAAAGAATTTGCAGCAGAGGGATTCTTTACCTTATTCTTATTATTTAGCTTGTTCTTGTTTTCTTTAGGTTTGACTTTAGACTTCTTCAGAGTCTTAACAGTTCTTTTCGGCAAGCGCTTGGTTGGTTCATCTTCAACGGCTTCATCAGTGTCTGAATCAGATTGTCTAGTTTTCTGTTTGTCTTTGCTATTTCGAAGACGAGAATGACTTTGCTTCGATTTCTCGGAAGCTTCGATTTTGACCAAAGGGCCGGATTCTTGCTTTGTAGATTGACGGGATCTTTGTTTTACATGCATAGGGGTTACTTGTTTTAGATTCGGCTGCTTGCTTCTCAGTATCCTTCCAGTGGGCTGACTATCCTCAAGTTCGCCATCAGTATCTCTGGCTTCTGCCTCAAGGCCTCTCTGTTGACTACTTCTACTTCTACTTTTCCTTTTACTTTGCTTAAGTGGAGTATTCTCATCTGAAAATGTATTTTCTTTCTCAAAGTTTTTGACTAGCTTGATCCTAGACCTACTCTTATGCCCGAGAGAATCGTCAGAAAGATCATTCTCCATTGCTACACATTTGGTTTGCTTGCTTCTAGAAGCTCTTCTTTGATACTTAAGAAATGTATCCTCCACCTCATTCAAATGGCCGTCTTCTTTGTCGACATATTTATTTTGCCTTTTTCCAGAGACCTGCTGATCATGCAGAGGAGAGTAATTGCCCTGTGACTCATCAGAAGGTGAAAGTTCGCCATCTATGTTTTTGCCCTTCTTGCTTCTACAAATCCTCGTGCGACGCTGATTAGAATCATCTCCGAAAGAATCGTCAGAAAATGAACTTTTTACCTCGAGTGACTTGTCTTTCTTGCTTCTAATACTAATCTTATTCCTTTGAGGATGATGATCCACTAAAGAATCGTCAGAGCTTGCATATTCTGTTCCAAAATATTTGGCTAGCTTGCCGACAGAAATCTTTTTTTGTAGCTGAGAAGAGTTTTCCTCTGATAGATTATCTGAATTTCTCTCAACGGACAATTTGCTTCTAAGAATCCTCCTCCGCTGACGACGAAGATCTTCGATCAGATCATCTGGCACTACATCAGTGCGTTGTTTATTTGATTTCTTGATTGACCCACCCCCCGAAGTCGATTTTCTCTTACTGCCACCCTTATTAGCATTTGAATTTGCCCCAGATTTTGGCTCGAATTTTCTGATGCCTCTAGATTTTCTCTCAACTGACATTTCCCAAGTATGGAACCGCAAATCATACTCGTCTACTTCTTCTTCTCCTTCCTCTTCCCCTTCATAATCTTTCTTAGAAAGAAGAGGATGAACCTGATTTGACCCATCACCTGGCGACAAATCATCTGATGCCACATCATCAGAACATACACGTTTCTTTTTCTTGGCCGACCCACCACCCGAAGTCATTTTTCTTTTACTACTAGTCATTTTAGTCGTTAAATTTGCCGCGGATTTTCCGATTCTGCTCGGTTTTCTCTCAACTGGCATTTCCCATTCATGGAAGGGCAAGTCGTCGTCGTCGTCGTCTTCTTCCTCTTCTTCTTCGTTTTCTTTCCTGTTTAGAAGAGGATGAACCTGATTTGAAGTCCAAACTTTTCCACACCATTTCCCAACAAATGCCTTTCTCCACCTAGTAGATCTTTTCTTGGTGAAGTTGGGTTTAGTGGATAAGGTGGTTGAAGAGCTTCGGCCAAATGCACGGTATATCACAGAGTTATATGGCATCTGCTTACTATAAAGAGAAGATCGGCAGAGATTTGCACTGTAAAAGAGATTGATGCCAAGCTTTACAGCCCAGTCTCCATTTCCAGGAATAGCTTCTTCGCTATCCAAAGCTGAGTGGATCCTCTCCTCATCCTCTTTGCTAGCTTGTTGGAATTTGATTGCATTCCAGGGATAATCCATACCCATTTCTTCTGCAAGAGCTTTAGCTTCCCCCTCTATTGTTGGATAGTCTGCAAGTGATCAAAGAATAAAGACTTCGTCTGATAAGTAAAATGAAAAGCATAGCAGAAGATTTTGGAAAGAACAAAAAAGATAATAAACCAGCCTAACCATAGTGACGTTTCCATGGTTATTGATAAATGTTAGCTGAATGTAGGCAACTAACTACCTTTTTGCCTATTTGCACAATTCAAACTCACGGTAAAGCAAATGCAGTAGGTATAGAATTGAAAAACTAGTTTCTCAATTTCATGAATATTCAGAAACTACAATATAAAGTATATTTAATCTTTTCACCCTATAATCTGAAATATTGCAAAAAACGATGACTCAGACGTATTTGATATTTTTTCTTCCTTCCAACAAAATTTGTTTATGGAACTCAAAGAAGAATTGAGTAAACAACTGCTAGACATCTTCTCCTACCTTCCAACAATGAAACTCTAAAGAATTAAAACAAGTGTCGAAGAAACTTTTGAACTGATGCCAACAGCACTAGTATCTCTAAGGAATCCAGAAAAGAGCTGGTAGATAGAGATATATACTGCATTTAACAATGAAGCAAGAAATTTTCTTGCTAAGGGTGCAATAGGCTGTTATTATTGAGAACTGAAAAGCATAGATGAGCACACCTGGATGACAGTAGAGCAGTATATGCACTCCTCCTATTTTGTGAAGTTGCTTTTCTACTTGTATAGCATGCTCAAGGCAGAAAACGTGCAACCTTGAAGAATCTTCATCAGATTTTTGAACAAATGACATTGTTTCACTCCCCACTGGCAAAATAGCCTCACCAAACTTAGACTTTCCATCATAATCATCTGTGATGGCACTTTGAACTGGATGTGATGCTGCAATGGTTGAATCTCTAAATCTACCTGCCAAAACATTTGACTTTTGGAAACTGATTTCGTTAGTGTTGTACTCGATAGAACAATCAATTGTTCTATCCTTTGAGTTAACCCTATCACATGCAGACTCTCCATCAAGAATTTCAAGGGAACCGTCTTTGCGGAGTTCAATAGAAGGCAAACTAGTAGTTTCAGGCTGATACTTGGGTTCTGAGGAACAACTTTTCATGCTAGTTTCATTGTCATCAATAGAAATACTGGGTTCAACCTGATCTTCCTCTGAGTCAGACATATTTCCATAAGTTAATGCCAACAGGCCTAAAGCAGAGGTATTTTTCTTGATTTCAATGCCGGATATGGCTTCATAACTATGATCTGTTATATCATCATGGTAATCAACAGATTGGACAGGAACGTCATACAAACCATCAGGGACTCTCTTTTCCATTCTGTGATAATCTGCAGCCATTTTATGAGGCAAAGATACAAAGAGAAAGAACCAGCATAAGATGATTAAATTTGATAATAGCAACAACAAAATACAGCTTAGATGGAAAGAGGGTCCAAATACAATCTAATTTTTCAAGAACCTAATGCTTCATGTTGAAACTTCACATTCGTAATCCTCGCTTGAGTTAGAACATAAGCAGTATTATTTTTTAACCTCTAGCATGCAAAGCAGCACACTAACAATTAGTTAAAGTCTCTCAAAACTTTTCAGCAAGTCTAAAAACAAGATATAAAAATTTTGATGTAGAACCTTATGTGAGGTATGTATACCATAGCCTGCTAGAACAGGTCTAGCATTAACAGAAATCTGGTCTACAAGTGAGTATAAAACTTTTCTTTGATATTTTCTCAAGGAGAAGAATGCCTTTAGAATAAAATAAAATAAAGGAAGAAGTAGGAAAGTCCCAATTAACCAAGTCTAGAATATAAAGCAAATACCGATATTTCTCTTGCCTATGCCACAAACTAGTTATTCAATCCTCTAAAATCAGAGTAATTATATTTTATAGAAGACTTACCACCGAAAATACTCTGCTCATAAGTTAGCGGACGCCCATCTTTAATAGCAAAACCATCACTGGTTGCTCTGGAACCAGCAAGCCAATCATTTAAGAAGCTGCAATCAGCTGACATTAAGTAATTAGCGGATGATTCTCTAGGTTGAATGATGGCGGCACAAGAAAAACACAAAATTCCACAAGTGACACATGAAAACAGTCTTTGATCTGACAAACCATCATCCTGAATGGTACTCTCTCTTTCAGAACCAATGGTGATAGTTTTTGACTTTGAAGAATATACATCATCATTTTCACATCCTTCATGTGAGTTACTGAATAAATCATGTGATGAAATCCTGTTTTTGTCATAGGAAAAACTTGACGTTCTTTTAATTGAACAGAAACCTCTCACTTGATTCATTTCTTGAATTTGATCTGACTTCAGATAGCGACTACCAAAACCTTTTTCATATTTTGAGAATCCTTCTGAACTGCAAAAACCTATTGACAACCTGGGGTTTATTCTTCGTGGAAATCCACCCCGTAACTTAGTTCCAGAAACATCTGAAGAACTTTGGGGAAGGAATACGACAGAAGATCCTCTTCCAAGAATTTGAAGCAATTTGTTATTCTGTACTACATTTTGAACAAAGAGTTCTTTTATCATAGTCTCCCCTTCGCCCTTCTTCTTGACTTTTAATCGAGAACTACGTGGTTCAGCATTGATGCTCACATGTATTCTGCATGAAAAGGGGAAAATTAAGCCATAACTCAGCTAGTGTTCTTTTATATTTTCAAACCTCCAGTTCTTTTCAAGCAAAAACAGCTTTAAATTATTCCAAGACTCTATCAAGGACAGATGGGTTTTCAAAAGAAACTTTTAAGAACTAATGAAAATGAAGACCTTCAATTTAAATAAGTGGTAGATCTTTATCTAGCAAACTTGGTTGATTTTCTACACTGTACATGGCTTGAAATGGCAGAATGAACTTTACAGTCAGAGTAACGATACTGCTAAGGAGAAATTTAAAGTATTCACAGAGCAAACCTAGAACATAATGCCAGAGCGAGATCATATAGTAGCTGGTAATGAGAAAGCATGGGAGGATAATTAATTGAAGCTCGGCGAATCGCTGCATCTTTTGCAATATTTAACCATTCAGGAGTAGCAATGTTAGCGGCCTCTCCACAGTTAAATCCTACAGAAATCAACAAATATTAATGGCATCTTCTTCAAAGCAAAATAATACACAATATGCAACTACAACAATATCACCAATCTATAACAACCGAATTGAATTTGCATGGAAACTCACCATGACTGAACCCAGTGTGATAGGCTCTTGGGAAAGTGACCACAAATTCCCCGGCATTTTGAACTAACCTGCTTAAGGAAAGTGTAAAAGTTAAGATACACTTGAACATCAAAACCATCAAGCAAGGTAAAAGCAACCACAAGAAAAATTATTCCAACAAAACATTGATTGTGAAGCACTTCAGTGTGAAAGTTCATAGTTTATGGAAGAGATAAAGTTTAATACACATTTTATTTTTTTGTCATTAATCAGGCCATAATTGCTCATAATAATACTTGGATAAAGAGTTATTCACTCTAATAAATCTTCAACAGACGAACCTGAAATCTAAATAGAATAGATCTCATAACAATGATAAGCAAGAGATCTTTTTCAAGAGGATACAGATAGAGCCTAGATGAAATAAGGAAAAATGCAACACACTATGGCTATATTAGATTCAACAGAACAGATTCAGGTTACAGCCAACCAGTTACCTGCAACAAGGAACTCCAGCACCAATAAACACTTCAGGTGACAGTACTGTAGTCTTCTCACCAAGGACCGCGAAAGTAACTGATCAAGGCAATAAGAAGGGATGGTTAGGAAAGAACCATAATTTTTACTGTAGAAACTAAGCTTTTCTAACCAAACAAAGACTAGTCTTCTATTTATTATGAATCAAAACAAATTTAATACGAGATCCAATATTATACGAAAGAGCAGACTATTCTGATTAAAACAACAAGTTTCAGAAGCGTGATAAGATATAAACAAAAGAAATTCGTAGCCAGAGTCCAGGAGAAAGTATCATTTTTACAATAGCAGCGAAAAAAAAAGAGAACAAAAATAAGACTTTAATGCCTCCAATTATAAATCTTCTAAAAATTTCAAACAAGGTTTCTTGCCTAGAAAAAAAGCTCGCCTTTACAGAATGCTAGATCAGCAATTTGGATAATAGTAGCACAAAAAAATATGAACGAATGCCGATGGTAAAAAATTGAAAATGATCTTCCAAATACCACAGAAAAGGATTCATAACAGAGAACTAAATCGCTAGTTCAGTCAAAGCCTGAACTCACCCAGAGGGTTGATCTCTCCCCCATAACCGTGAATCCTGACTACCTCTTCAAATGCCACAGCCGCCTCCCTCGGGACACCATACCAGGTCTTAGCTGCCCCCATATGCAAGTAATTTAAACTATGCAAATCATGATCCTCTACGTGCCATGCGAACCAGCTAAACATCATAGCAATGTACACCATAGGAGATGTAACTCCAGGAATCTCCTCCTTCATGAACCTCAACAGAGACCCTTTCGAGCGAGATACCCCTCTCATATTCCAAGCAGTCTCACCTAAAGTCACACCCTCCCCTGCATCCTTACACTTTCCAGCATTAATGGGAATGAAGGCCGACCCAGGCATGTCGTTTGCATACTCAACTGAAAAAGGTTTATCTACGGTAGCCTTCCAATACAGAGATTCAATTTCCAGAGCTGAAAGCGCCCCTTTCTTAGCACATTTCTTCAAGTAATTTTTCTCGAAAGTCTTAGCTTTAGCTTCAAATTGCTGAAACGTGTAGTGTTCGCCGCTCTGCCAAACGGGTTTCTGCACAGGACTTGATTTTCGCGGACAAAACCCGATCTGCTGCTGGCGAGTAGTGAAAACAGGCCGAGATTCCGAAAAATTCGCTTCCGAAACAGCAGCTCGAGCAGCAAGAGAGCGATTAAGATTAGCAATTACGGTTTTCTTGGGAGAAGGAAGAACAGGGGGGACGATTTTGCAGATTCCATACTTGGAAGCCTCTTTCTCGATCTTAAAAATGTAGGAAATTGGATCCTGAAACTCCGCCAAGGTAGGATGATATTCCGGAGCCAAAGGTAATGCTCTGAGCCACGAAAACACCTCCTGAGCTTTCTCTGAAGCCAAAACCGAAGCTGCCATTACCAAACCAGAACATGTACCCAAATAGTCGAATGCCTCTCACCCGAAACACATCGTCAACGAAGAGAGAGAAACAGAGTTGATATCCATTCTCAGGTTATCTGCACCAGCATATGTCTCCCCCCCTCTCTCTCTCTCTCACCCTCACTCTCCTGCCTCACTCTCCAGTCTTCCCCTACTCTCTCTCTCTCTCTCTCTCCTCTGTTTTATAAATAGCAGAGCAACTTTATTGAAATGATGAATTTTAGGGGCAGAGTAGTGTTATATCATGAAGTTTACATTTCCTTCGTTTTTTCTATAACTTAATTTTTTTATTATTAAAATAATATATAACGATAAATAAATATAATAGAATTAAGTTAATTTTCAAAAATAAATCAAGTCTCCATTATTCACATACTTCAAAAATTTAAATTATTACCGATAACGACGGGCCTACGAGCTTATATTCTTGAATTTATTGTTTCAGTCAAATTCTCGAGTAATAAGTTAAACGATCAGGATTAAACTTCAAAAACTTCGAAAAAACTTACTTCGTTTTTAAGTAGCGTCTTCATTTTTTAAAATTTTTTAGCAGTAACGAGAACATCATGATTTTTTAAAAATTAGGGATGAATTAAAAAAATAATTTTTGTAAAATTTAATTGATTTTATATTTCATTTATATTTTCATAATTAATTATTCATTTTTAGTGATATTATAAAAATGAATTTGCAAAAATGTGACCCATTTGAAACCTCTCATTAAGATAGGCCCAACTTTGTATGATAGGGCTCTAGGACTACACATATTAATGAATTATTGCAAAAAAAAAAAAAAAAAAACAAATCGACACCCGAGCACCCCAAAAAAAAACTTAACAAGGCAAAGAGTCGAGCTGAACGAGAAAAACATACAAATTCTTTAAAAAGTCGACTCGCATGTAAAATGTTAAACAAGAGTATGTAACAAACTGAATAAACTAAATAAATAAAATGTATTAAGACCGTAAACCGAGACCCAAAATAAATTATGTAGATTTATATGTCGAAATAAATTAGTCAAGCTAATATGCTCGATGTATGTTCATTGTTTGACCCTTCTACGCGGAGGAATTGTACACAAAATGGCCGCGAACATCCATACTTATTTGGTAAATTTTAGAGATATTGAATTCATGGTTTGTTAAAATTGTTTTTGAAAACTAAAAAAAGATTGTTTAGTTTGTCAAAATTGTTATTTAAAACAATTAAAAGTCAAAAAATTTATGTTGCATTCAAAATTAATTTATTATTTAATCATGAGCCTCTATCTACTAAACTAAAGAACATCGTTAATTATTTTATTGAAAAATTAAAAATAATTTTAAATTATTCAAAAGAAATTATAAATCAATTTTTGACATTATTGAACACGAAGAAAAATACGAAATATTTACATTTATACTTAGAAATAGTTAAAGACGGGGCTATAGATTTTCTAGAACATAGTTTGTCAAGGCTCAAACTAAATTCGAGAATCCAAACGGAATACGATAGAATTTGCTATTCCTACCAATCGAAAATCAATTTTGGTATGTAAATAGTTAAGCCATCGTCCGAGTTAGGCCTGTTAACATTATTATTGGAAAATTCGTAAATTTTAAAAAAAATTTAAATTATTATTAGTCGTTAGTATTTGATTGCATGTATTTCTTTCTATTAATCGATCAAAGCGGAGAGCTTTGTATTTACCACGGAGTCGAATTTTTAGAATTTCGTACTCTGAAAATAATTGTTTATTTAGAAATTGAGTCGATCCATTTAGTCTTGCTCAGATAGACTCTCTTCTTTTAAAATCAATGTTCGCGTATCGAGTTCCTTATGCACCTCTATGTCAATATATATATATATATATATAAATAAAAGTTTATTATATTATATTAAACAAAATTTAATGTATTAAAATACACACAAAAAAAAAAAAAACATTCTTCTCTCCTCTGCTTGCGCTGCGTGAGAGGCAAAACAGAAAAGGGGGAGGCATGAGAGAGAACCGAGAAGGAGGAGAGGGATTCTCGGCCGAACGAACTCTGTTTTCGACGAAACAAGACTCAAATCGTCCCACTCTTAATGCTCGTCCACTCTTGTTAAGGAAGTTTCCGTGGTAGGTCGACTTTTTCATCCCGATTTCTACGTCCAACGTTAGGGTTTTTCTGCGATTTTATTTTCCACCTAAAACCCCTGTTCAATTCGATATTTCTGTACATTTGGACTGGAAAAATGGTTTAGAGCGTGTAAAATGAAGAAAATAGGGGAAAGGGGGGCCGGCCGGCGGAGATTTCCACCGCCCGAATCGCAGCAGCGGGCCGGGCTGGCTGACCTGCCCCCGCCCTAGTGGGCCAGGCCTGGCCAGGCTAGTCCAAGGGCCACATTGACTTCCTTTTTTCACCGCCAAATGATGTCGGAAAATTTCCAGAATCGTGTCTACTGACTTTTTTCGTCGTGATGGTGGTCTCCGTTTGCTGAAATTCCATCCCAAACGTATTGCAAGTTTTTTGAGATGAACTAAATCCTGTTTTTAGGTGTCTAAGTTAGAACCTTACAATTAGGGTGGTTAGCATCATTTTTGGGTCGAACGTGCAACATCAAACTTCGTTTGTTGATATCGCACGTCTGTATCGACTGGTCGTTCAAAAATCGTGGGTTCCGGCAATTGAGGGTTCCTAGCTTTGATTTAGGATCCATCTTCATTTCCTTTGCGTTCTGATTTAGAATTTGGATGTCAGGTTTGTCGTAGGTTTGGACAATGATTCATTTCGCGATGTCATGGCTTCCGATGCCTGGTTCCTGTTGATGTGCTGTTAGGGTAGGTTGGTTTTTCAGGAAGAATATGGTTGTTATGCCAGGTTGGGGTTTCTATACTGTACTGTTTTACGCCGCATTGAATCGTTTTCAAAAGAAAAGAAACTTTTTTTTGGTGGACGACACCTATGAAAACCTTGACGGGCCTTGTCCCTAGCATGCCAAATCTTTCGTGTGTGTATATATATATATATATATATATATGTTTTTCACGTTTAAATTCATATGCATTATATTTGATTTTATATGTCACTGTATATGCAAGCCCAATGGGCAGTTTTATTGGGCTTTTAAGCCTTTGAGTGTAGGACTTTAAATGTTCTAGGATGGAGTGTCCGAGTAACCAAAATAATTGGTGTCAGACATGATGCTTGTACGATAGGGCAGTGTTGATGTGCTCTTAGGGGGCCCGATAACTCATAAACCTAGCTAGAGTATTTTTGCTTAGTACATTAAGTTGGTGTCGTGTTGGATTTCATTCGTCGGCCATGAGTGGACATTTATATAGATGGTGTTGTGCTTGACCTTGCTCGCTGGCCATCATTTAATTTACGAGTTTTGGCGCCGTTAAGTTTCTCACCAAAAGCCCAAGTGATGTGGTTGGATCTTAGATCGTCATCACTTTTTAGCTTCTTATGACTCATGAGGTGCAGTCGAATCTACGATTGTTACATTTCTTATGACTCATGAGGTGCAGCCCAAGTGGCTGGAGAAGTCTTTAAGTAACCTTTTTTTTTCACTGAGTTGTTTTTCTAACAGAAACGGTGATAACTTGTTTTATGTATAGTTACCTACATATGTAGCAACATTTTTGAAACTGTGTCACCCATGATTTGTTGAGCTTATTTTTATAATGGTAATAAGGATTTAACGATTTGAAATCATCGGCTCTTGGAACTTGTTTTGAAAGGAAAAGAAAATGTTTTTGAATATAAACACATGCACTGTATTTTTACAACTGATCATGGTTTCAAAAGAAAATAATAAAATTAGTTTTCCATATGCATGTGAGTATAGTATAGGGTTCCTTACTAAGTTAGTCACTCACCTCATAGACTCCATTCATCTTCCAAGTTAGGATCATGGAGGCTGATATTACGGTTGCTGGTTGAAGAGTAGATCTTTGTCTTCGTTCTCTTCTTCCTTCCTGGAGAGTTGTTTTATGTCTGGGTGACGTTTCCTTGGTTAAATTTATTTCTTAATTCAAGGTCGATATAAATTATTGAGTGTTTGACTTTTATTTTTAATACAGTATTATATTGAATTATTTAAGTTTTTGTGTTATTTTATTTTATTTTTTCGTTATTATTTCGACCCAATTTTCGTGGGGCATGACTCATTTCGTTTAAAGTCTTTTACTGTCAAACTTAGTCTTGGGCTGGATATCAAATTCTCTTTGAAGATCAAGCAGTCTGACCCAACATTTCTGTCTAGGTTACCTCCGTGTCGCAACAATTGAATAACAGCAATACACAATATGGGTCAATATGGGTCGATGAATGAATTCTTGTGAGGTATGGGAAGATTTCTTTTATGGGTTTTGCAAATACTTTTGTTTCAATTGCACAAAACGTAGATAGAAGCCACCATCGACTAGTTAGCAAAACTCCACTCTACTAATATTCAGGTTTGAGCAGGCAAAATCCTTCATCTATGGGAAGGAAGACAACGTGCTCGTTATAAGATTTTCATCACATAGAAAGCATGAGTCGTGCAAGCGACTCAAGAATCTCAACCTGGAGTGGTACGAGCTTGTGAGCTGTGAGACTCTGACATGGATTATCCTGACCTAAATTGATGTGTCACGGTTCATGATTCGTATTAGAGCTCGACGACCTAGACCCAGATTCTATTTGATTTCAACTAAAATACTCAAGAGTCTGACAAAACGACCAAACAAATTATAGATTTTATTTTTTCCCCAAGGATCAGCTGTGCTGGTAACACAAGGATCAAGTCACTCTTCGAATTTGACCTATTGAACTATAGTTGTCTACCTGTAACTGTTTGTTTATAAGGGTTTTCTACGGTACTTTTCATACTTTGCTCTTGTTGACCATTTCAATTTATTTTATTAAGCAGTATGCTATGAGTCAGTTCGAGATTTCATACCAAAACATTTTACGAGTCAATATTGGTTTGATGTGTATTGCAAGACAAAAACGTTGACCAGGATTAATCCTAAAATTTTGGAACCTACCATTCTTCTAACATTTACATGGTCATTGTGAGCTTTCGAGACACTTACCGCGGTTAGCATGACCTAAATTGATGTGTCATGATACGAATTAGAGCTCGGATGACGTAAATTGTATTTAATTTCGTCTAAAATACTCAAATAATGGAGTTTTTTTTTCCCTACGATCATGAGTAGTAGTAGTAGTAGAATAAGGATCAAATCATACTAGGAGTTTTCTACGTAATTCTCGATACTTATTGCTAAATTTTCTTTTAGGATTTGTTCTTGACCGTTACAATTTATTTTATTATGTTGCATGCAGCTAGTCTTTTTCGTGTTTTCATACTATAACATTTACAAGTCAATATCGGCTTTATGTGTATTGCCCGGCATAAAGACTTTGAGTAAGGATGAATCCTAAAATTTAGATGAAAATAAAAAATAAAATTTATATTAATTGCAGCTTAATTAGCACAGAAAGAAAATAGAATAAAATGTTAAACCTTATTTCATTACGCGGCCATATTGGAGGAGTCTTTTTGAGTTATCATAATACTATTGCATTTGACAAGTCAATATCGCCTTGATGATGTGAGATTGCACCACGTAAAAACTCTGACCAGGATTAATCCTAAAATTAGTTACCAAAACAAGGGCCAACAATCATTGAACATAAATAAAATAAAATAAAATAAAATAAAATTGTAACGATAATGCTAGTCGTCGATCATGGGTCAACTTTATTATAAACATTTATCACACGTAATATTGTCGTCACCCTAAATTATATGATTTATAGTCCAAGCACAAAGAAATTAGCTCATCTTATAAATATAGACAGTAGAGCAACCCATAAATTTCAAAGTTCAATAATATATAAATTATTAGATAAATTCATTGTCATTTCCAAAATAATCAGTGATAATGATGAATTCATTATTAATCGCCCAATATTTTGACACGTCAAGCGAATAATAGAACCTTTATTATTTTTGTTTATTTTAATTTATTTTTAAATATCCGAAATAAAAATTATTCGTTTAAAGCCTTGTTGCAATCGCAAGAGCTAACTAGGACCGTGCCCATCGTGGGGAGGTGAAAGCTAGAAGCTCAGGATCGCTTTGGAAAGACGCCATTACTTCTTCTTCAAACGTCATCCACGCTTCCACTCCGTCGCCGCCGGCCGGCATCAGAACTACGACGTTCTTGTACATCCCGATAGGGCTACAGACCCAACTCGGTTTCCCCCACCCGAAGTCCACCTCATAGAGCGGGAATCGGCACCAGCTCGTGAAGCTACAAAACTCGATCTCCCCGGCGTTCATTGCGTGAGCGACTTTCTTCTTCGATTCCAACGTGCTTTCCACGTTCTGTAATCTCTTAACCATCTCCATGTCCATTCCTTTGATTGCTTTTCTTATCTGTTCAATCAGAAACTGATAATTTTCCTCCTCATCAGTGGGGGTCGAAGCGACGGCGTGCCAATAGATGTTCCCCATTGAGTGTTCCGGCAATGGCGGATCCATCCTCCCACGTAAGTTCACTGTTTGAATGGCTGGAAAGGCCTTCGTTTTCTGTTTTTTAGAACGAACTATGGCCATGAAACGCTTCCATATGAAGGCGGAAATTGCTTCAACCCTCGTCGGAGGCTTGGCTAAACTATCGCCGTCTCTGCTGGCTGCAACTTCTTCTCGAAGTGCGGCAATGTTAGCCTTGGAAAACACAAAGTTCTTGCTTACAACATTTACTCCATCAAATCCTGGGCGTCCCACACCTAAAAGGTCTGTCGGAGGAAAGAGCCCGGCAGCACCGAAACTTGGTCCGACCACGTCCGTAACTCCACGGCTGGTGGCGGCCCATTCTTTGACGAAAATGGTTGCAGAGTTTCCGTCGCATAATTTGTGGGAAATGCAAACAGCAATGGCAATCCCACCACAGCTGAAAATATTGTACTGGACGCCGAGATTGAATTTTCGGGAATCAGAGCCTGCTTCGTCGACAGAGCTGGGCTGAAGGGGAAGTAATCGGATCAGGAGATTTTGCTCCGGTTCATCTACCATCTCCGATAAAGTACACGAAACTTGAGCCTCAGAGTACTCAACACCTAGAGGGTCAAAATCTCATCCAATCTCAGAAACTCAGACAAAAAAACGTTAGATTTTAAACGCTATAACTGTAAATGCTAAAAAATTGTACAAATATGTATTCGTCATGGTACCTTCATCGTCGCAGTCGACCGAGCAGCCATCGACGATGGTTCCGGCGAGGGGGTAGAAGTGAGTGAGGATGAGAGAGAGAGAACTCTTGAGCTGAGAGCTTATCTGAGAGCGGTCAACAATGGAGTTTTGAAGTTGAGTAGATGGGTAGCAGTAGATGATAGGAGTGTAGCAACCAGGTGCGAGCTGGTCCAAGAATGAAAGCTTGAGCTTCCTCAGCTCACATGGAGTCGGTGAGGCTGGTTTTATCATCTCCTTTGACACTACTTCCACTCTCACCTCCATTTCTTCTGCTCTCAGCTCTTCTCTCTCACACTCTCTCTCTCTCTCTCCAAAAGCTTCAGCTCTCTACTGCGATCATCTTGAGCAATTCCTCTGCGTTTATAGAGACGAGAGACAGGGAAAGAGAAGAAGTGAGAGTACCACTTTTTTGAATTTGTCAATTACGTATAAAATCAACGACCTACCAAATTACATTTAATAAATACTTAGTTATGTTGAACACGAACTCATATTTTGTCATCCACGACTGTACAACGAGGCTACATGTCGTGTGTGTATATATATATATATATATATATATATATATACACAAACATGAAAATGAAATTAACTCGGAAATACAGAGAAAATGAATAAAGTTGCAAAGGGAGAGTAGGGTTCAACAGGTGGTAGTTTGGTTTTGAGTCAGAATGAACCAAACGAACCAAATCCGATCAAACCAGAATTCTCAATTCCTATTTAAAAACAGTCGTTTCAAAATTATCTCATCCACGTGAGCTGTAAATATGGTTAATAGCTTTATATATCTGGATTTTACTTTGGATGTTTGGAATGATCTTAGTCAATATTTTAGTCAAAGTAATGGACTAGGGTTTATCAACTTAGGAAATTACTTTTGGAGTTCAGTCAAGGGTCAATGGATGTTACTTCTTATTTCACAAAATTGAAAACTACGTGGGATGAATTACATGATCATAGGTCGGTTTCAATCTGGACCGGTGGTAATTTTTAATAGAAAGTGAGAGGATATTATTTACTCTAAAAATGAGTTCGATGAGATTGAAAATCTCCTTTATTTATACAAGTTCTTTCACTTGGGTCATATCGATGTCAGACAATACTAGTTTACGTGTCTAGTATGATAAGTTTTTTTTTTCTTTACGTCTAGTGTATTTTCTACAATCCTCATATCGTACAGACCTATTTCTGATACCATGTTAGAAAGTGAAATGGTAGAATTTAGTACAAAAGCTAACTCGATGATTCTAAGAATCTCCATATATTTAAACAAGATCTTTCACTTTAGTTTTGTCAATGTAAGATAATATTTGCCAACACATCTAGCGTAATAGGTTTTTTTTCCTTCACGTCTAACGTGTTTCCTACAGTACTCACATCGTACAAACATAGCTCTGATACCATGTTAGAAAGTGAGAGGGTAGAACCCACTCCAAAACCTCACTTGATAATTGAGGGAATCTCCCACATATTTACAGGATCTTTCATTTTGATTTTGTCAATGTGGGACAACACTTGCCTGCTTACACGTTTAGCGTAATATGTTTTTTTTCTTCACGTCTAGCGTGTTTCCTACAGTACTCACATCGTACAGACCTAGCGTTGATATCATGATAGAAAGTGAGAATGTAAAAGTGATTCTAAAAGCTAGCTCAAAAAAAGAAAAAAATCTCCCTTATATTTATACAGGATTTTTCACTTGGTTTTAATCGACAAGAGACAACATTTTTAAGTCTTTTCTTGATCTTCAACGCCAAGAATACGTTCTGCAATTTTTGATGGGTCTGAACGAGTCTTATACTCAAACTCGAACACAAATCCTCATGATGGAGCCACTGCCTTCCATTAGCAAAGTGATTTCAATTATGATTCAGGAAGCACGACAACGTTCAATAGCAAATACATCTCATCCACAGACAAAATCTGTTATGTTGAATTATACATCATCTAATTATGGAAATGGAAAACCTAGAAGAGATAGACCGATCTGTACTCATTGCACACTCGTCGGGCATACTGTGGACAAATGCTATAAGTTGGATGCCTTTCCCCTAAGATACAAGCAGCAGATTAGATCATCTGTGAATCAAATGAGCTAAAAACCGTCCAATCTGGTAAAGAAGAAACAAGCACAGTTATTGGAGATCAATGCCAACAGTTGATAGCTTTGTTGAGTTCACAACTTCAGCATTCAGCACCAGCCTCTGCTCTTGAAAATGCTACAGCTTGTCATTCATCCATATTCAGCTTCACCTGTAAATTTCTTAGTCCTGCTTTAAATTTTGTTTCATGTTCTTGGATAATTGCTATACCTTTCATCCAACTCGTTGTTCAATTCAGGACCTTTCATTGAACAAACAGTTTGGAATTGGTAATCGTCGTCGGAATCTATACATTTTCCGGCAAGACGTTCCATTATCTTCTCCAATCAAAGCTTCCAACTACGCTAATCAATCACACTTCTTCTGATACACGGCATTACAGATTAGGACACCCTTCAATTCTCGTCTCTCTTTCATTCTCCCCCTTCAAGAGCTTCAATGCTTTACCGTTGAATATCTTATGCAATTGTACTGTTTTTTTTACAGAGATGAGAAAAGCCAAAGTGAAGAATTAAGACTATCAATCAACCAAACTCCCGAATTACGTTTAATTAAGAATAATCTTACGTTTATTCTCATATTTTATTATATAAACATTCTTATTGACATATAAGACTGATACAATTAATGTTATAAATTATAAATAAATATTTTATTACATTAATAATATTTTAATTGTACAAATTATTATTTGACATATCAACAAATATATTTACAACGTAAAATAAAAAAAAAACGTAATATTACTCTTTAATTATATATAGAATTACACGGTGTATAGCCTAGTGGTGTGATCACATGTGTACTAAATGAGGAAGTCAAATCAATATTAAAACAAAATACATAAATAATTAGGCAATCCAGTTAATGAACTACGAGCCAGCTAAAAAAGAAAGCAAACCAATTAGGCAAGAAATAACTAATTAGGCAATCTAATTAAACAATTCAATTAGGTTATATCATTTATTGCATGTTAAATTTTCTTTTAAATCACATAATATTTTATATCAATTTCATTCCCAATCTTATTTAACAAGATGGTAGTATGATACAATGACATAACAAATTATAGATTTTTTTTCCGAACATCAATAGTGGTAGCATAAGGGTCGGACTAATAGATCATGTTCAAGTCGTAAATCTCACAAAACTGCATTCATCTGTCTGCATTTCACGTGAAATTTAACGGTTATTTTTTATTTTTCAACTAATATAGTTTATAGTTTATTTCATTACAGGGTATACTACGAGTCTTTAAGGTTTTCATACTACTATAACATTTGTAAGTTAATATTATTTTGATGTGTGTCGCACGACCAAATATCTTTAACATTTACACGACTAGTGGTGACCCGTGATGGAGGCAGATACTCGTGGATCACTAGTCGTAGATGCTCCACTCAAAGCACCTAGAAATCATATGAATTTCAATGGTAAATCTTATTTATTCATGATACTAAGACTAAAAATTTGTTATTGAAAAATTTATATGAATTAGTAATTAAATTTATTGAGATATCTAAATAATTTATTATAATATCGAAAAAACCCAACAACAGTGGTCACAAATAAATTATTAATTATAATTAATTATTGTTCCACAGGTAAAGAAGTAACATCAGAGAAGATTAATAAAGTGTCAACATTAATTATTTCCTATAATATCTCGAGCAGATGAAAAGTTTAATTTAATTTAATTTAATTTTAAATATCAGAAATAATAATAATTTTTTAAAGCCTTATTGCAAGAGCTAATTAACAGCATTCATATGGTAATGAGGTGAAACCTAGAAGCTCAGGGTCACGTTCGAACGACGCCATTACGTCCTCCTCAAAGTTGATCCACGCTTCAACTCCATCGCCACCGTCACCGCCGCCGGTTGGCATCAGAACTACCAAGTTCTTGTACTTCCCTATAGGGCTCACCCAACTCGGCTTCCCCCACCCAAAGTTCGCTTCGTAGAGCGGAAAACGACACCAGCTCGTGAAGTTGCAAAACTCGATCTCCCCGGAGTTCCTCGAACGAGCCGCATCCTTTATCAACTCTAACGTGTTTTCCACATTCTGTAATCCTTTCACCATCTCACTGTCGATTCCTTTGATTGTTTTTCTCATCTGTTTCAATAGAAACTCATAATTTTCCTCCTCTTCAATGGGGGTTGAAGCGATGGTGTACCACAAGAGGTTCCCCATTGAGTGTTCCGGCAATGGCGGATCCATTCTCCCACGTAAGTTTACTGCTTGAATGGCTAGAATGGGCTTCATGTTCTGTTGTTTAGAACGAACAATGGCGATTAAACGCTTCCATATGAAGACGGAAATTACTTCAACCCTTGTCGGAGGCTTGTCTAAACTGTCGCCGTCTCTACTGGCTGCAACTTCTTCTCGAAGTGCAGCAATGTTAGCTTTGGAAAACATAAATCTCTTGCTTACAACATTTACTCCCTCAATTTCTGGATGTCCGAGCCCTGAAATGTCTGTCGGAGGGAAGAGCCCAACGGCATCGAATCTCGGTCCGACCACTTCCGTAACTCCGCGGCTGGTGGCGGCCCATTCTTTGACGAAAACTGTTGCAGAGGTTCCGTCGCATAATTTGTGGGAAATGCAAACGGCAATGGCAAGCCCACCGCAGTTGAAAATATTGTACCGGACTCCGAGATTGAATTGTCGGGAATCACAGCCTGCTTCGTCGGCGGAGCTGGGTTGAAGGGGAAGTAATCGGAGGAGGAGATTTTGCTCCGGTTCATCTATCATCTCCGATAAAGTACACGAAACTTGAGCCTCAGAGTACTCAACACCTAGAGGGTCAAAATCTCATCCAATCTCAGAAACTCAGAGAAAAAAACGTTAGAGTTTATTCTTTATTGTAAATTTAGAACGCTAAATTGTAAATTCTAAAAATCGGTACAAATATGTACCTTCATCGTCGCAGTCGACCGAGCAGCCATCGACGATGGTTCCTGCGAGGGGGTAGAAGTGAGTGAGGATGAGAGAGAGAGAACTCTTGAGCTGAGAGCTAATCTGAAAGTGGTCAACAATGGAGTTTTGCAGTTGAGTTGATGGGTAGAAGTAGATGATAGGAATGTAGCAACCAGGTGCGAGCTGGTCCAAGAAGGAAAGCTTGAGCTTTCTCAGCTCACATGGAGTCGGTGAAGCTGGTTTTATCATCTCTATTGACACTACTTCCACTTTTACCTCCATTTCTTCTCTCTCTCTCTCCAAAAGCTTCAGCTCTTTGCTGTAGACCATCTTGAGCAATTCCATCGTATTTATAGAGATGAGCGAAGAAGTTAGAGACTACCACTTTATAAAAGTCGCTAGCGTATCAATCACCTATAAAATTAAAAGGAAAAGTTAAATTGACCGGTATGGGTTATTTTTCATTTATTTTATAATATTTTTTTTTATTTAATTAGACTCTATCGTATATGTCGTATGCAATTCAAATCCTATCATTGAATTTTTTGTTAAATTTGTCACGCGCAGAGCATGAGACTTTTATTTTTTATGGTTAAAAATTTTTAAAATTATAAAATTATAAATTAATTTTAAAAAAATAACAAACGATATGCAACTTATTTTAAATTTTTACGACATATTTACTATATTATGGGAAGATAATTTAAAAATTTTCTTCATTTTCTAATACTTATATGATTTATTATAATTATTTTATAAACTAATTAACTAAAATTATAATAAATCGTACAAGTGTTAGAAAATCACGAAAATTTTCAACTTATTTTCTTATAATGTGTTGAATATATGATAAAAATTTCAAGTAAATTGAATATTGTTGTTTGCAGTAGACATGTGAGAGAACGGTCAGTTCAATTGCACCGACCGTTCTCTCACGCTAAATAATAAATTATTTTAGAAAAAATAACAAACTATATTAAATTTACTTAAAATTTTTCTCACATATTCAACACATTATAAGAAGATAATTTGAAAATTTTCGTGATTTTCTAACACTTATACGATTTATTATAATTTTAGTTAATTAGTTTATAAAATAATTATAATAAATCATAGAATAATTAGAAATGACAAAAAGTTTCAGATTATTTTCTCATAATAAATATGTGGTAAAAATTTTAAGTAAATTGAATATCGTTTGTTATTTTTTTAAGTTAATTTATAATTTTATAATTTTTAGAATTTTTAAATATTAAAAAAGACCAATTTAACGTAAAATTAAACGGCCGGGTTTGAATTACAAACGGCGTATATGATAGGTTCTGATTGGACAAAAAAAAACATTAAAGATCAAATGACAAATTTTCTCATACGATAAGCTTTGAATTGAACCTTTTCCTTTAATAAAACACTTAAAATATAAATATGATAAATAATAAAAAATCCTTGAAATATTGGATAATTAACAAAATTAACTTTAAAATATGTTTATTGAAAAAATAGACCTTAAACTATTAGTTTTTTAATAAAACAAACCTCGGCAGGCTCTCATTCTTAGTACTTTAAGTTGAATGCTCGAGAACGAGGGTTCATCCCGAAAAGAATATCTTAAAGTATTAGTAATCATCTCAGAAAATATATTAAAAGATATCAAATTTTCTTAAAAATTTTACTACATATTCACCATATTTTTAGAAGAAATTCTAAAAAGTTTCGTGATTGATTAACATTTTCACAATTTACCATAACTGCTCAAGTTTTTTATATAAAATAATTTATTAAAATTATATATATCATTCAAAAATTATAAAACTTTCACAATAGACTCTCCTTGTATCCCAATATGATTTATGGCTAGCAAAAAAACGTAACATGCATTCATACCAATTTTTTGTTGAAGAAGACTCTATTATAAAAGTTTCATAAGAGTTGACAACTTCATGGGAGTTTCTTTTTACTAGCCATTTTGCAATTCAATTTAGAAGTATTAAGGAGAGTCTACTATGAACATTTCATAATTTTTTTTTTAATGTAATACGTAATTTTAATGAATTATTTTATAAACAATTATGATAAATTGCGAAAATATTAAAAAATCACGAAACTTTCTAGCATGTCTTTCTATGATATAAGAGATGAGTGTTAGAAGCTTTAAAAAAATCTAATATAGTACGGTATGTTTTCTAAAATAACTACTAATATTTTGGAGATTTTATAGTATGAGAGCTTTTTCTCGGCTCTTTCTTGTGAACGGTCTCCATTCTCAAACATTCTAAAAATATGTCTAGAGAACGGGAGCTCGTTCAAGAAAACAAGCTCCTATTCTCAAGCACTCCAGATAAAGGGCTCGGGAACAGGCTCGAGCATTCCAATTAAAGTGCTAGAACGGGAGCTTGCTCTAGAGTACGAGAGTCTGCTGATGTTTGTTTTGTTAACAAACGGATAGTTTTGGAGTCATTTTGTCAAAAATTGTAGTTTAAGGTTCATTTTGTTAATGACCCAATAGTTCAAAGTTTTTGTTGTAATTTTCCTAGGTTATGTTAAATGTGTATTCAAATTTTATCATACATTATGCATATAGAGCGAGTCTATCCCTATATATATATAAAATCATATAAATCTTAAAAAAGCAATTCATGCTACTGATAATGCCTCTCTCCCAAAAATCTATAATTATATCAATTACCAATTATTATATTAGTCATTAACAACCATGTTAATTGCACTAAACAATACATCTTGTTAGAGGCTCGGCCATCTCGGTAACGTAACAGACTCGACTTGATTCGACTCGTTTAATTTTAATTTACGAATCAGTTCAACTTGAAATATTTTTAGGCTCGGCTCATTAGACTCGGCTCATTAGACTCGACTTGTTTAACTCGTTACGCTCGGTGAGCCAAACTTTTCATGATTTAACTTGGTCAGCTCGTTTGTCAACTTAATTACAAATAATTGACAATTAAATATATGTCAATCTAATTAATTCTTGTATTATTTGTAATAATACAACTGTCAAATATTTATAATGTTATTTGTGTGATACTTTTTATTATATTATTTTAAATAATTTTCTTACTAAATACATATCATTTTATATATTAATAAAATAATTTTTTTAATTAAACAATTAGCTATTATATTTTTATACTATAATGATAAAAAAAAATTATTTTAACTGGCTCGTCAAGCTCATCTCGTTTAGAGATGACAAACGGGCAGGTTGGCGGCTTGCTACAGTAGCGAGCCAAGCTAAATTCAGCCTACTACTCTAGCAGGTCGAGCTTGACCCAGTCTCGTGAGGGGGGTCGGGCCGAGCCTAAGGTTGAGATCGTGGGTCCGACAAGGACCGAGCCTAACGAGCCAGCCAATGGGTCGGCTCCTTGGCTCGACGGGCCAAGCTTGCAAGCCCCACACTCCTTTCTACTTCAGGCCTTCGCAGTTCGCACTAGCAGCTGAGCAGCAACAATCAACGATTCAACATCTATCTAGAAACTCTGAGCGTTTTTTAGTAAGGAAACTCAAAAAATTGACTAACCTCAAAAACTTCCTCACTAATGTTGTAGATCTTTTCAAGACGGACGTTTCATACCAAATACTCATCGAATAGAGTTCGACCGATTGGCCTCTCTCTCTCTCTCTCTCTCTCTCTCTCTCTCTCTCTCTCTCTCTCTCCCTCTCTCTCTCCAGCTGTTGTGATTTGCAAATTACGACGCAAAGAGGCCAGGCAAGCAGGTGGCGAGGGGAGACTAGAGAGATACTTTCTTCAATTTTTTCTTTAAAACTAATAGTATTTTATAAAATATTATATTATTTTACCTAATAAAATATAAAGGTGATTTAATAAAATATGGTTAAGTAATAAAATATTTTATTAAGGCGATTTAATAAAATATTTTTGAAATCAAAATAAAAAACAAGGAGACAAATGCTGAAAAATATTTCTGATTAGCAAACACAGTTATTACGAGAACAAAGTTGCATCGAATATTGGTTGAGGAATATGTAAAATCATTTACTAGAGCAGATAACCTTCTTTGCACAATATGTGAGAGTATTAGATGTTTATTATGACTATTCGGGTCCAGCATTACTCATATTCCAGAGCATCTATTGAGGTCATATCATCCTCCACAAGAGAGTGAGGACAACGATCAGCTTGACACTTCATGAGTTATGCTATTTTTGACCTACTTTTTAGTTTATTTTATGCATTGAGGACATTGTAAGTTTGAGAATGATTTTTTAGCTTACCTTATGGTTTCGCTATATTTTGGTTATACAATCTGAAATTTTGGTTGAAGTGTCCATTATTTAAATTTTAAATAAATTTATGCTTTATTTCGTCAAAAAAAATTTTAGTTTGTGTGAGTGGAACTTATGAAGTTAAACTCAAAATCTTGCATAAACTATACTCATGCAGTGGACATCCGTTGGGTTGTGCATAAACTAACGAGTTTATTGCAGCATAGGCGATGTCATATCAAGTTAGAGTACAATATTAAAGAGCTCCAACTAATCGATAATACAGAGTGCCTTGAGGTAATGACATCTCAAGAATTGAGAAAGGATTAGGCTAGAGTTCATCGGCATAGAGACCAATTAGCACTCTGCCATTATTTGCACGGTTGAGGAGATCAACAATATTCTTAGATTGGTTGAGGAGAAGTGAGTCAGCAGAACAATGAATCGCAATACCCATAAAGAAGTGAGATCATTGAGATCCTTAAGAGCAAACAATGTGCTTAGAAATGAGATCAGTTTTGATTGTAAGTAAAATATCACCTACATATTCCAACATTACTATTAGAGAGTTGTCTCTGTCAAACAAGAACATTGAAGACTCGGCTTTGGAGACAAGAAAGCCAAACTGGACCAAAGCAGTTTGTAACTTATGATAATAAGCACGAGACCACCAACAAAATTTCTATAGAACTTTGTGTAGTCGACACGCGTAACAAGGATGATATCTGCTTAAGAAATCTAGATCCATGAACACTATTTCGGAGAAGTCGCTATGTAAAAAGGTATTGTTCATGTCTAATTGTTTGATAGACGACCGAGACGGCAGAGCAAGAGACAACTATTTAAATGGCTTCACCACAAGGTTGAAGGTCTCACCTTAGTCGAGTCCTTCAGGTTGGTGATACCTTTTGGCTACAAGTCTAGAATTCCTATTTAATTATTGGCTAAATTTTATAACATCAGTGCTGTAATTTATTACAATAATTTGAAAAAAAAAAAAACCATGGAATGGGCTACCAAGAGATAATTGAGTCACACAAAGCGCTTTGCAGACAATCTAACTACACTAATCGAAAAATAAAAATAAAGATGAATAAAGAAAAGATCAAAATTTATGTGAAAATCTCTTTTGAGAAAAAAAAAATTAAAGATATTAAAAAAATTCACTAATCAGAAATCAATGTATAAATAAATTTTACGACTCAAGCATATATCAATATATTAAAATTAAAATTTTAATCTTAATCAAAATAAGATTTTTAATATGCGTCAAACTATTCTGGCAAAATTAAAATTTAGGCCAAACCAAATCTAACAATATTATTGTCAAGTTAGACTATACATCTTGTGTCATAAATTAACGTAATATAAAAATGAAATTAACTTAGAAATACAGAGAAAATGAATAAAGTTGCTAAGTGAGAACCGACACTACTCTCTCTGAACCGACCGTAAAAAATCTTAACGTTTGATAAATAGACAGTCTATTTATCAAACGTTAAGATTTTTTACGATGAATAGTAAACTTTAAGGTTTTTTTCAAAAAAATCAAAATTTTAAAATAAACCTTAAAGTTTTGATGGATATGCAATTTGAACCAGCCGGTTCAGCTGGACTAGATGTCCCGTGCTTAATGTACAAGTTTTTAAAAATTTTTTAAAGAGAATATGGTTGGTTCACGAAAGGACGGCTGGTCCTTGGACCAGCCGTTTTTAGGGGGAAGTACGGCGAGTCAAGTGGGACCGGTCGTACTCCCTTGGCACTTTTGTACTGGTTCGTCCTCTAAAGGAGAGAGTATGGTCATACTCCGACCGTAATCTCTCTGAAAAATTTTAAAAAACTTGTATATTGAGCACGGGACATCTCGTCCAGCTGAACCAGCCAGTTCAAATTGCCTATTAATCAAAACTTTAAGGTTTATTTTAAAATAAACCTTAAAGTTTTGATTTTTTCGAAAAAAACCTTGAAGTTTACTATTCATTGTAAAAAGTCTTAACGTTTGATAAATAGGCAACTGAACCAGCTAGTTGAATCGGTCCAGTTGGACCGGCTGTCTCGTGAAAATGTGCAGGTTTTCTACAATTTTTCGGCTGTCTTGGACCAGTCGTCCTCTCTTCCTTAAAACCCGTGACAAAAGTCACGGGTTTTCATTTTTAAGGGGAAATACGGCCAGTGCAGTTGGACCGGTCGAACTCCCCTAGCAAGAACCCGTGACTTTTGTCACGGGTCCGTCCTCTAAAGGGGAGAGTACAGCATGTCCAGTTGGATAAGCCGTACTCCATATGGAGTAGGGATTCTAGGGAAAAGAGTACGTTCTGTCCAATGGAGGACGTCCTGTCCAACTGTATTATCCCCCTAGAGTAAGTACTCTATGAGAGAGAGTACGTTCTATCTCCAAAAAATTTTAGAAAAATTTATATATTGAGCACTGGACGGCCGGTCCAGTTTGACCGGCCATACTATACCGAGAGTACGTCCTCCTCACCCCACTCGGAGGTTCAAATTATTTATTTATCAAACGTTAAGATTTTTTACAATAAATAGGAAACTTTAAATTTTTTTCCAAACAAAAATCAAAACTTTAAAGTTTTTTTTTTATTAAAAAAACCCAAATATATGAAATAAATATCGAATATTAAATTATTCTATATTGGAATAATTAGTTTTGACCAAACTCTCAATTTCATTTTATTTTAAAAGATAGTAAATAGCAATTATTATTTAAAAACTAGTTATAAGTGTAAATTAACTGCGTTCAGGATCATCACGATGTGAAAGCTAGAAGCTCCGGATCGCGTTCGAACGACGCCATTACTTCTTCTTCAAAGTTGACCCACGCTTCAACTCCATTGCCACCGTCACCGCAGCCGGTCGGCATCAGAACTACCACGTTCTTGTACGCCCTTCCAGGGCTACCGACCCAACTCGGCTTCCCCCACCCAAAGTTCGCTTCGTAGAGCGGAAACCGACACCAGCTCGAGAAGCTGCAAAACTCGATCTCCCCGGAGTTCCTCGTACGAGCCGCTTCCATTGCCAACTCTAACGTGTTTTCCACAATCTGCAATCCTTTCACCATCTCAATGTCGATTCCTTTGATTGCTTTTCTCATCTGTTTTATCAGAAACTCATAATTTTCCTCCTCTTCAATGGGGGTCGAAGCGACGGCGTACCACCAGAGGTTCCCCAGTGAGTGTTCCCGCAATGGAGGATCCATCCTCCCACGTAAGTTCACAGTTTGAATGGCTAGAATGGGCTTCGTGTTCTGCTGTTTAAAACGAACAATGTTGATGAAACGCTTCCATATGAAGGCGGAAATTGCTTCAACCCTCGTCGGAGGCTTGTCTAAACTGTCGCCGCTCCTGGCGACAAATTCTTCTCGGAGTGCAGCGATGTTAGCTTTGGAAAACACGAATCTCTTGATTACAACATTTTTTGTCTCCTGTTCTGGACGTTCGAGCCCTAAAAGATCTGTCGGAGGAAAGAGCCTAGCGGCATCAAAACTTGGTCCGACCACGTTCGTCACTCCGCGGTTGGTTGCGGCCCATTCTTTGACGAAAGTAGTTGATGACATTCCATCGCATAGTTTATGGGAAACGGAAACAGCAATGGCAATCCCACCGCAGCTGAAAATATTGTACCGGACGCCGAGATTGAATTGTCGGGAATCACACCCTGGTTCGTCGGCAGAGCTGGGTTGGAAGGGAAGCAATGGGAGGAGCTGATTTCGCTCCGATTCATTTACCATCTCAGATAAAGTACACGAAACTCGAGCCTCGGAGTACTCAACACCTAGAGGATCAAAATATCATTCAATCTCAGAAATTCAGATCAAGATCGTACGTGTAGATTCAAATAATTGTTCTTTAACCTAAATTTACAGTGCGAGTTTGTAAATGCTAAAAAACGGTACAACTACGTATTCATGAAGGTACCTTTATCGTCGCAGTCCACTAAACAGCCATTAACACTGGTTCCGGCGAGAGGATAGAAGCGAGTGAGGATGAGAGAGAGAGAGAATGCTTGAGCTGAGAGCTCCTCTGAGAGTGGTCAACAATGGAGTCTTGAAGATTAGTAAATGGATAGAAGTAGATGATAGGAGTATAGTTACCAGGAGCGACCTGGTCCAAGAAGGAAAGCTTGAGCTTCCTCAGCTCACATGGAGTCGGTGAAGATGGTTTTATTATCTCCTTTGACACAACTTCCACTTTCATCTCCATTTCTTCTCCCCACTGTTCTTCTCTCTCTCTCGCTCTCTCTCCCCTCAAAAGCTTCAACGCTTTACTATTGAATATCTTCTGCAATTGCATTGCTTTTATAGAGAGAGACGAGGAACGCTAAAGAGAAGAATACCATTGTTTTCCAATCTTCTCAATGACATGCAAAATCAAAAAACTAAGTCAAGATAGGATACATAGGTTAGTGGGGCACTCTAGTTTTTAAGGGGTAACCCGATATTTACGCATTATTCATTAATAATAAACGCAACGTACTTGTCTAAAATTCAATTTCTAAATTTAGGAACACATTAGAAATCATCGAGCACCAAATCATAAAAGAAAAACGAAAAATCAAAGTTTTTAGTAAGATAGTGGTGGGTTGAACACTCTCGAAAAGTCCCGTGGATTTTCTCTTTTTCGTAACAAATGATATTTGCCTCTAATTCTTAATTAATTTAACTATGAATAATTTATCATAATTATTATATCATCACACGATATCTTATATTATAAATTGCGTAGTGCAAAAAATGAAATAAGCTTGGAATTGGAATTGACAATTTTCAGTTCATTGAAATCTTAAAAGTTATCACAGTGCACTCTAAATTCTATATTCTCAATTATTAATCAAATTAAATATCAAAACAAGAGACATAAATAATTATATAATTAAATTACGAATTAGGCCAGACATCCAATTAATGAAATAAAAAACCATATCAATTAGGAAAGAAATGACTAATTAGGTAATCTAACAACTCAATTAGGTTATCATTTATTGCATGTTAAATTTTCTTTAAATCATATGATTTTTTTTATATTAATTTCATTCCCAATCTTATTTAACAAGATGGTAATGTTAGGTTTAGATTCTAATTTTATGCTCTAAATTTTATCTTCTGACTTATTTTCATGACCCGACAGTGGATAACAAAAACATCGAGTTGAAAAACTTGATCCTTGAAAATGACTCGATCGCTAGCTCAAAGCTAGATTCATGGCTCGTAGCAGCAGATTTAAACATAAATTAAAGTTATAGCTCACACGAAATGGATCGAGATTCACATAATGATCACAAGAAATAAAGATTGTGAAATCATCGAGCATGAAATCATAAAAGAAAAATGAAAATCAAACACCAAATTCTTAAATTGAAAACCCTAACATGTAAAAAACAAAATTATAGAAGGTTTTTATCAAACACTTTGGGGGGAAGTCTCTTGGCTTTTTAGTTTCTCATAGAACAAGATATTTGACTCTAATAGTTAATTAGTTTCACTATTAATAATCTATCATGATTATTATATTGAGAATAATGTTATGTTTATTCTATAATATTACACTTTCACTTGACAAACATTGATTGATATAATTAATATAATAAATTACAAATGATTAAAATAAGTTATTAATTACCGATTAATAATTGTCACGTTATACTGTAAAATAAAAAAATAAACGTAATATTATTCTTATATTAATGAACGAACGATTGCATTAGCTTAAAGTCTTCTAATTGAAACTACGAAATGGAAACGTGAGTGCATGAAAACCCAAGTTGGAATTCTCAATTGAGTTCCTATTTAAAAAACAATATCTTCAAATTTAGCACAATGCACTGAAAATGAAAAATGAAAAATGCTAAATTATAAATCAAATCAAAATATCAAAACAAAAATACATAAATAATCAAGCAATCTATTTACCAATTGGGCAAGTTTAGGCAATCCAATCAATGAATATAAAAAACAAAACAATTTAGGCAAGCAAATATTAATAAGCAATCTAATTAAACAACTCTATTAGGTTAATATTATTTATTATATATTAAATTTTCTTTTAAATCATATGATAATCTATATCAATTTCATTCTTTCTTGTTTAACAAGATGATAGATATTAGTTTTACCTTCTAATTTAACACTCTATATAATCATTTCAAACACAGTATCATGAGTCGAAGGGCGGGCAAGATAGAAATACCAAGTTAAACGACTTAATCTTAGAAAAGCACTCAATCGTCTAGCCTGAGATTAAGTCACAGATTCTCAACGAAAAAGTTAAAATTAAATTAAAATCATAACTTACACGAGAATGGTTCATGTTAGCTTAGTGATCACAAGTCATAAGGATAGTACAATAATTGGTCAAAAGAAATATTGTGCATAAAATCAAATGTTGAACAACCAATATAAATTATTCTCACCAAAGAAACAAAAAATACTTCAAACAAAATAGAATGAAGGAAACTCTATAGAAAATAACGACACCACCGTTTTTTGTAGAAAATGGTTTTAGTAAAACTATGGTCGACTCGTGGATGGATGTTTACATTTTGATACCTGAAAGCCAACAAGATAAAGAACTGACTATTTGGAGGCTAGTCACGGTGTTAACAAACATTTTGGTCAAGTGATAACTAGATGAAAATTTAAATTATTGTCGTCATTTTAAGCAAAGTTTGACGTTTACTCTCAAGTATTTGATAATTTTAATGTATGTTAAGTTGTGATGCAAAAAAAAAATCAAACAAATAATATAAAGATGAAAATAAGAAATTTTTGAAACCAAGTCGCCACTTAAAGAAGTCCAAGTCGTGACATATAGTGAAGAAAATTTGGCGCACGCAACAATGTTCAAGTTGCAGCTTATATAAAGCCAAGTCGCGGATTAGATGATGCAAGTCGTGGCTCAACAGAAAATTCGACGCATGAGTTGCAGCTTAAGGGAGCTAAGCCACGACCTAAACTTAGATTCACTTTCAAAATTATGAAATTTCGCTCGTTTGGAAGATATTTTATGATTTTGGAAACCTTAATCAATACACTATAAATATACAATAATCAAACGAAAAAGACTTTCGAAGAGCCTTTAGACATACTTTGGATAGCGATTGTAGCAGATTTTCAATACCGGACGAAGAGATTGACACACACATTACAACGATATGGTGACGTCCGAAGAAGGAAATTTTCTTTTATTTTCTTCTTGTCTTGATCTTCCTACATTTAGTATCTTGTTTCTATTTCAATTATATTGAACTAATTTTCTCACCAGAGGAGAGATAAATCGTTTTTCTATATTATTATTTTGATTGATTGAATTTTGGTTAGTTATTCTTATTATTTATTTGTAAAGAATCTAACAAGAAAGAAAACGTTAAGACATGTTGTAATGGTCCATAGACACCGGACTAAGGTGTCTATCTTATCTGAGGCCTAAACCCATCAAGTTTTATTGAGTTCCGTGCTCATGATCTTCTCTCTCCTAAAAATGAAGCTTCATGTCTGCTCTAACTTGAACCCAGATCCTTTAAAGTTCTATTAGAATTGGTACCACTAGACCAGGGTCTCAGATAAGCATCTCAATTTGGTGTCCATAGATCGTTATGTAAAAAAATCACACATCGTTTAAGTTGAAAACATTTTCAAAATTCAAGGTTTAAATTAACAAGGCATAAAGTAGTTGATATTGTTTGCAAGTTAACTCAAAGTAGAAGATCACCTACAATAATTACCAAACTCTCAAATTTATTTTCTTCTTTTTATTTTAATTTTTTTGAAACTATCATAAATAACAATTATTATTTAGAGCATAATTGATTAGAGCAAATTAGCAGCATGGGTGTGGTTGGGTTCGTGATCATGGTGACGTGAAAGCTAGAAGCTCAGGATCGCGTTCGAACGACGCCATTACTTCTTTTTCAAAGGTTACCCACGCTTCGACCCCATCGCCGTCGCCGCCTGTCGGCATCAGAATTACCACGTTCCTGTACGGCCTAGCAGGGCTGCTCACCCAACTCGGTTTCCCCCACCCAAAGTCCGCTTCGTAGAGCGGAAACCGACACCAGCTCGTGAAGCTGCAAAACTCGATCTCCCCGGAGTTCCTTGCAAGAGCAACTTTCCTCATCGACTCCAATGTTTTCTCCACATTCTGCAAACTTTTGACCAGCTCACTGTCGATTCTGCTGATTGATTTTCTTATTCGTCCTACCAGAACTTGATAATTCGCTTCCTCGTCAATGGGGCTTGAAGCCATTGCATACCACCAGAGGTTTCCCAGTGAGTGCGCCGGCAATGGTGGATCCATCCTCCCGCGTAAGTTCACTGCTTGAATGGTTGTACAGACCTTTGTATTCAGCTGTTTAGAACGCGTTATGACCATGAAACGCTTCCATATGAAGGTGGAAATCGCCTCGACTCTCGTCGGAGGCTTGTCTAAACTATCGCAGTCTCTGCTGGCTGCGATTTCTTCTCTGAGAGCGGCAATGTTAGCTTTCGAAAACACAAATCTCTTGATCAAAATATTTTCTGACTCCATTTCTGCACGTCTGAACCCTAAAAGATCTGTCGGAGGAAAGAGCCTAGCCGCGTCGAAACTTGGTGCCACCACGTTCGTCACTCCGCGGCTGGTTGCGGCCCATTCTTTGACGAAAGTAGTTGATGACATTCCATCGCACAGTTTATGGGAAACGGAAACAGCAATGGCAATCCCACCGCAGCTGAAAATATTGTACCGGACGCCGAGATTGAATTGTCGGGAATCACACCCTGGTTCGTCGGCAGAGCTGGGTTGGAAGGGAAGCAATAGGAGGAGCTGCTTTCGCTCCGGTTCATCTACCATCTCAGATAAAGTACACGAAACTCGAGCCTCGGAGTACTCAACCCCTAGAGGATCAAAATATCATCCAATCTCAGAAACCCAGATCAAGATCGTACTTGTAGATTCAAATAATTGTTCTTTATACTAAATCTACAGTGTGATTTTGTAAATCCTAAAAAACGGTACAAATACGTATTCATGAAGGTACCTTCGTCGTCGCAGTCCACTAAAAAGCCATTAACACTGGTTCCGGCGAGAGGATAGAAGCGAGTGAGGATGAGAGAGAGAGAATGCTTGAGCTGAGAGCTCCTCTGAGAGTGGTCAACAATGGAGTCTTGAAGATTAGTAGATGGATAGAAGTAGATGATAGGAGTATAGTTACCAGGCGCGACCTGGTCCAAGAAGGAAAGCTTGAGTTTCCTCAGCTCAAATGGAGTCGGTGAAGATGGTTTTATCATCTTCTTCGACATTACTTCCACCTTCATCTCCATTTTTGCTTCTGCTCTCTCTATCTCTCTCTACAAAAGCTTCAGCTAATCTCTACTGTTGATTATCTTCTGCAAACTCAAACGATTACATTGTTTATATAGAAAATGGTGGAAGTGGAAGAGAAGAAGTTAGATTATTCTCCAAAGACAAAAACTCAACCAACTACAAACTTATACCTTGTCTGCGTTTGATTCGAACTGGATCCTAAAAAACTTTATGATGTTCATCGTAAATGGTTGGTTTTATGTGCCGGCCGATCAATCAAGACAAAGACATTGACAAAGCAGGCCACCTTAAAACAAGTACACATTCAAACATTGTCCCACGATGGACAATTAATTATGTTAGCTTTTAATAATCTACCTTCTAAAAACGTATTATTTAGTTTTTGACGCAGCAATCGAAGAACGAATCTCGTAAATATTCTAGATTTCATAAGTTTTTGGCGATTTTGAAATCCAAAGTGCAGTAATTGGATAATGTTCGGGTCGATTTTATCCGAAAAATAATTAAATGTGTAGAATGAAAGTGAGTAATAAATTGCAATTTATCCTTAAATAAATAAAATTAGGAGAATAAATAAAAAAAAAAAGAAAATATAAATATAAAGAGTTATCCATTCTTCAATGTAGGAGAGCACTCCAAATGCAAACTATTGTAAACCCTCTCCATTTCTGGCTCCTTCTAAAGCCCCTATCCCCTTTCCCCTTCTCCCCCTCACTCTCGCATTACCACCCTCTTCCATGGCGTCCTCTCTCTTTTCCTCCCAACTCCGCTGGAAATCCAGTGTCTTCACGCTGCTCCACTCCCCGTTGTTTCCGCTCCGACGAGTTTCCCGTCGACGACGATTTCCTCGAGAATTTCGGTCCCAAAGACAAAGAAACGGAGGACGAGGCTCGCAGGCGTAACTGGATAGAGCGCGGTTGGGCTCCATGGGAGGAGGTTCTCACTCCGGAAGCTGATTTTGCTAGAAAAAGTTTGAATGAAGGTGAGGAAGTACCGCTTCAGTCGCCGGAGGCAATCGAAGCGTTCAAAATGTTAAGCCCTAAGTACCGGAAGGAGAAGATGGAGGAGATGGGGTTGACTGAGGATGACTATTATCGGAAGCAATTTGAAATAAAGGGGGAGATCCCGGAACCATTAAAGACTGTGTGGACAAGACCGCTTGTTTTGCAGCTTGTGCCGCCTCGGGATTGGCCACCAAGGGGTTGGGAGGTAGATAGGAAGGAGTTAGAATTCATGAGGGAAGCACATAAGCTGCAGGCAGTCAGGGTGGATTTGGAAAAGTTGGGCAGTATGGAGAAAACTGAGCTCGACAATATGTGTTTCGATAGATACAAGGTGTTCTTGAAGCAGTATACGGAATGGGAAGATGCCAATAAGGATAGACTGGAGGAAGAATCTTATAAGGTTAGAGATACATGCTCCCCATCGTTGAAATTTATGTTTTTATTTTTTAAATTATGTTTAGAACTGGTTCGATTCAAATAGTAATAAACGGAAACACGTCTTTTTGCACTATTTTTGGTAGTCCCTTATTTAGCAAATCCTCAACTAATTCTTCTGAGTTGAAGACAATAGGAAGAAGCTATACAATTTCTAAGACAAACACCATGGATAAAGAGAGAGAATGCTTGATTGCTTATTTAGTTGTTTATTATTTTTTTCATTTACAAGCGGCACTTATATTTCTCTAACTTTGGTGGTGATACACTCTGCGTTGTTAATTGCTTGAAAAATGTGGATACGAAGGTAGAATGTTGATTACTTTCAAGTCCCAAGAGATCCACATTGAAGATCAGCTAAGAGAAAGTTTCGACAAATGTGAATGAATGATTAATGTACAAAATATTGTTATTATTCTTTTAATTTTTATGCGAATCTGAAAACTTAACGAACCAGATTATGTTTGATCTAATTTGTGAAATGTAGACATTTTGACAGAATTTGAAGACAATAATAGGATTGAATGGAATATGGAGTTTGTACATGTCTAAATAGATCTTTTCTCAAATCAACAAAACATTTAGGACTTAGTTGGTTTGCTAGAACTACATGATATGTTGGTTTCTTTTTCACATTCTAACTTGCATATTTTCATACTCAATTAGTACGACCAAGATTACCATCATGGCAGAAGGAAAAGAGGCAAGGACTACAAAGAAGGCATGGTAATATGTATCCATTATTTTGTTCCATCCTGTTCCAATTTTGAATATAGATTTATACTCTGTACGTTTTTGTGCAGTATGAACTTCCATTTTACTATCCGGGACAAGTAAGTTCCTTTTACTAATAGAATTCAAAATTTTCCAATTTCCTATGATCTTACCATGGACATATGCAGCTCACTGACAACTATATTATGAATGTAAAGATGATTTGATAATGTTTGTATTTTGTATTCAACTGTTTTTTGGGAGTAAACTAGAACTAACTGTGGGGTTCTCCGTGCAGATTTGTGAAGGAAAAGTTATTGCTTTACACCTTTATCAAGGAGCATTTATAGACATTGGTGGTGTATATGATGGGTAGCTATATTTCTTTATGTTGGTCTTTTTTTCTGATATTGCTGCAACATCACTTATTTCTTCGATGAAAAAACCACATTTACTCTCTTAGGAGATCTAATGGTGCTTCAAATCAATGCTTTTCTTGACCTAGTTTGATGTTAAACATTTTCTGATATCCTAGTCATGATGTTAGAATACAAAAGAGTAGACAACTACCAGATCAAAAATGAGTAAATTTGCTTGAAACAGTGCTTGAAAGCACTTGACTATTTTGTTTGATTCTTGAAACTTGAGAAATACTCCATATTTTAGGATGCAGAAAAGAAAAATGTAACTCTTCATCTCTTTACTAAACAATCCCACTCCAGAATAACTTCTCTGCTGGAGAATCTTCAAACATGTGACATGACATTCCTCCAGCTGTTCCATGTGTTCTGGATATGTAAGTGTAACCTGTTACTAAAGTTTGTCACTTAAGTATGACTAGAAACAAAGCATGAATTCCTAAGAAGAGTAAATACTCTTCATTTTCACAGTTATAAACCAGGAAAAAAAATTCCTCTCTGAAAATGGCAATGTGTAATTTCTGCGAATAATTTTTTTAATTGCAAAAGTTCATGTGCTTGAGAGTGTTTTTTATACAAAATGATGACATCATACGTTTGGGTCTTGTAGGTTGGTCCCTATCAAAGGTAATGATTGGTTTTGGATTCGCCATCATATAAAAGTTGGCATGCCTGTACTTGTTGAGATTTTGGTTAGTCTTTTAGTGATCACTCCTATATTTTCTTTCAAGGCTATTGCCATGCATTTGAATTTTTTTCTTTTCTTTTTCTCTTCAGGCAAAGCGAGATCCTTATCGGTTTCGGTTTCCTATTGAATTGCGATTTGTCCATCCTAATATAGACCATCTCATGTATGCATCTTTTACATTGAACTACTGTCTTTGGTCAATCAATTGGGAAACTTTAATGTGCTGGTTTGTCTTATAACTGTTTTTACCTGCATGTCCAGCTTTAATAGATTTGATTATCCTCCAATATTTCAACGTGATGAATATACTAGTGAGGATGAAATACGGGTAAGCACAATTCTCAAATTAATAGTTTTACATTATTACTTGTGTTTCTATGTTATTGACCTCTGATTGAGCTCTCATATTATAAAAGTGGTTGTCACCCCCTCTGTGGCACTAACAACTGACTATCTATTCAATTTAATCATGATTTTGAATGTAGTAGGTTTAGGGAGGTGTTTGAGGTTGGGTTCCCTAAATCCATTCCCCTCAAGTAAATACTTTTAGGGTTGCTAGAATACCATTACCTCCACTCTGATGGGTTTGGTTTGTCATATTTTTTGTTAGCGTGATTGTGGAAGACCACCTATTCCAAGAAAAGATCCAGGAACAAAACCAGAAGAGGAATCTTTGCTGTCAGATCATCCTTATGTGGACAAGGTACTTTAACAAGAGTTTATTTCTGAAGAAACTGTGTAGAGTTAAAATGCTAAACAAAGGATAGTTGTTTTCGCATTGAAATTTGGTTGTCAGCATTTTAAAGTTAGCAAAGCTATGGGTGGTATGTGTAATGCTCTGAAAATATGTTTAGCTGTACCATTCATTGTTCCGTCTTCTCGTTTTGTCTTTTATCCAAATACTTCAATTTAGCTAAGATACATCTTCATGAGACTGTCTTTGATTGCATTGACAGAAAGCATTTAAGCAAAGATATACTCGACTTAGTTTGGTTTGCCAGATTTGTATTTATATTCAAGTGCGGAGGTTTGATGGGCCTGCTTTTTGTATGACATGACAAATTTGTTGCACAGTAGATCTGTCTTGCATGGAACAAATGGGTTCTAATATAATAAAACCATTAGATCACAACCTGTTTTGGTCTCGTAGTCAAACGAAACGTCCCTGTGATAGGATAGTGCACCTGCAGTTTGTAGATGGTAAAAATTATTATTACTCACATAATCATTTTTGTCTTTCTGTTACTAGTTGAAAGTTAATTTTCTGGTCCTTTTGTTATTCAGTTGTGGCAGATACATGTTGCGGAACAAATGATTATGGATGATATAGCAGTTAATCCAGAAAAATACAAGGGTAAAAAGTTGTCAGAATTAGCAGACGAGGAAGATTTCGATGAACAAAACAGTGTTCAATATACCAAAGTAGAATATAAGAAAAGCATGATACCCAAAATTATTCTGGTATGACCCTCGCTCACAACACTCTGTACAGAAACTTGTTTTGATTATTACCTGATCTTTTAATCACTCTTAGAATACTAGTATGAAAGACCTGGATTTGGAAGCGGCTTTTGCTGAGCGTGAGGTGAGAATTTTTGAAGTAGTTTTTATCCTTTCACCATTCTGAGATTGAAGGATGACTTGTTCTGTCTGTCCAATGTCAATACAGGTTCATATAAAACTAAAAAAAGAGGCAGATGAAAGAGGAGAGGATTACAAAATAGATAAGCTGAGAAGAAATCATGAAATGGATGAGTATGACCTCATACATTGGCGACGATCCTTCGAAGAAAGAGAAGCTTTGCTCAGAGATATCAGCTGGTATTTTATTTTTCCGTTCTACATAACTCTCTCTCTCTCTCTCTCTCTCTCTCTCTCTCTCAGAGAATTATTTGTGAAATGTAGCCGTCGGACTCTGGGGTTGCCATTGGAGGAGCCAGGAAGATACAAAGATGCCAGTTATTTTGGAAAGGATGAATACGACCCAGAGAATCCTCTATATAGGTATGATTATTGGGGTGAACCCAAGAACTCAGAAAAGAGCAAGCAAGATAGGATGACAGATACCCACAACAAATCTATCGTGGGCAAAGGGACAGTTTGGTACGAAATGTCATACGAAGATGCCATTAAGCAACGAATGGAGCGAGAAGCCCGTGCCAAGGAAGCAAAGAAGGAAGAAGAAGAGGAGGAAGTGGGGGATGAGGAGGACGAGGACGAGGACGACGACGACTTTGATTTCAGCCTTTTAAACGACTCTACTGAGGATCTCACCAACCAGCCTCATGTAAATGGGACTGAAACATACAGAATGTCGGATGATGATATATTTGAAGATTGAACACATTCTAGTCTGCCCTCTGCCGTGTACAGTTTGTCGATTATTTTCATGGCGCTGAGCATACCACAAGATAAAGACAACCTTAAAATGGGAATAAATAATTTTTTCAGGGTCTTTTCAACAATTAAACGAAGTAAAAAAGAATGCTCCATGTACATTTTAATTTTATCAATCATCCAATAACATGGTAGGGTAGAGAGAGAGAGAGAGAGAGAGAGAGAGAGAGAATATAGGAACCATTTTCTCAATTGAATCAACAAATATGTAGAGATCAATCAAATGAACCAATGCTGTTTGATTATATATATAACCAATTCGATGCCCCCATGATACTCTTTCCCTCTGTCCTTTTTCTTCTCCCAAACACACCAGAACCATCGGCGGTAGTGACTTGCTGTACAAATATACATGTATCAACGTGCTTTCTTCGCACCCAAAACTTAATCTTGGTTGACGCATACCTCCTGCCGCAAAATCAATCAAAACCCATACCAATTTTCTTCCCCCAACTTCGCCTATAATATATATAGGCGAACCCAGACTTCCCTGCGACTCACCTGTCTACCACAATCACCACTTGGGTAAAGGGATCATTTCTTCCTCTTATGGACCACACATGTACTTGACAATACCCCAATTTTATCATCAAATCGTCGCTTAAAAGCGTAAAGGCACTAGTCGATTTCCCCTTCCTCGACATCATTTACCGGTTCAGAACCCTGGGGTTCTTCCACTTCATCATCGTCAAAATCGCCATCCTCCCTTTTCATGTACAAGCCAAGCTGCTCCAAGGGGTTACTGCTCCCTTGTAGCTTAAAACTACCCAACCCACCCGATAAATGATCTGGGCTTGTCTGCTCTCCAGAAGTTGGTAAATCTTCCTCGTGGGAAACCCTGAGGAGTTCCAGATCTTCCATAAACAGACTATTCCCATTGATTTCAACAGTCTTTTCCATCTGCTTGGCGAACAACCTTTAAGTCTCTAACTGTATGAAAATTTTTATCAGGGCTACTACCAGATAACAATTTGTTAACCTTACCTTTAACAATGCCTGACGTGCAGCTTCTCTCTCTAGCTCCCTCTTCCTTTTAGCTTCAGCCGCAGCTTCTCGAGCAGCTTTTCTTCTTGCCTCTTCTGCAGCCTTGGCTTCCGCTTGGAGTCTAGCCTTTTCTAATGAGGGACAGAACAAAAAACAAAGTACTTCAATTTAATCTGAAGGTGTGAATCGAACAAAACTTCAGATAAAAATTGAGGAAGAGGAAGCCAAAAACAATGTGTTCAGACAAAGATTGAAACCTTCTTTTTGCCGCCTTTCAAGTTCGTCTCTCTCCATTCGAAGTTTTTCTGGGTCAAGTTTGTCACCCTGTCAAATACATTATTTCAAAATCAAAGACCAACAGCAATTGGGCATTAAAAATTTGCCAGATGAGAATATCAAAATTACTCAACCTTTTCAAATGCTTTTTCTCGAGCCTTAAGTATGGTATCAGCAAAACGATTCCTCAATAGTGCTGCACGGTATAGTTTTTCAGGCGAGACTTGCCTCTCAGATGGAGCGCTATCCACTAAAATGTTACAGCATGAAGGGTAAGACGAAGCCCCAAAACTTTAAGAGAAGACAGTTTTCTTCATGGTGTTTCATGCTTACCCTCTTGTTGAGTATCTGTCTTTAAAGAAACTGATTCTGGCTGAAAATTGGGCTCAGTTATACCAACCTCATTTTCTGAATCTGGATAATTATACAGAACAAGCTTTATAAAACAGTCATAATACACTAAACCAGGCATGAAAGGGTTCACGATAGTTATCTGAATTTAAACATGCAATGCAAAGCCAAGACTCACAAGTGGGATTTTCTGAATCACCCAACTGAACTCTTTGATTATCTGAAATAGTTTTGTCATCAATGATTTCCTGTAAGGGGCAGATAGTCCTTGTATAACCATTCAAATATTTGCAATTTTGCATGCAACTTCAACGCTCAAAAAAATTAGATATTTGGACATTTTCATAGGAGATAAGTTTGAACATTCTTCTCTTTGGACTTTTCCAAAATAAATTTACCTTTGTGATGCTGCTAGGACCTACGGCATTGGCATCTTCAGATGAACCGCCTGAGCCAGAATCTGCAGAAAAATTATCAAAAAAGAAAAAAATAATCAAAGACCACCTTCCGAAACGAAAGGTTTATGTAACTTTTTATATTCCGGGCAATTCGTAGTTTCAAATATGGATTCATAATTGGTATCATCCTCAAAATCCCAGTTAGAAAATCTTCTCATAAAACTTATGGTTTTATTTACGACATCCATTAAAAATAAATAAATAAATAAAAGCGAAAGGCTCATTAGGAGATAACAACTTCATGTTTACCAGCCAGTTAAACAAATAAGACAATTTTACGTGCCCAACGTAGATTAGCTCTCCTTACAGTTGGCAAAAAGAGTACACGTCAAAAATATTGCAATTCACAAGCTTTATACTACCAATCAAGCATTTGCGAAAATCACTCTATTAAGCAATAGATGCTTCATACTCATGATACTATCATATTACCATATTCTCTTATACCTATAAACAATATATACTACATATGTGTATGGTGTGTGTCATTTGCTAAAATTTACACTTATCAACTATAATGCGAGAAACCAGCTACCACCATACATTACACATTATTAACACATCGACAAAAGCCTATCACCATTGACCAAACAAAATATTAGTCTCAAAATATATAGTCCAATGAATCTAAGCGCAGAAAATCCAAAACACATAGACAAGATCATTATAATAGTTGCCATTACAGTCTTGAGAAAGATTTTGAGGCTTCAAAATGAGATAAAGGAATCAAATTCAACAATGCAGTTATAATATATGAAGGACCTCTATAACGCCACATAATAACTAGTCCATTCACTTGTTTTCCGTGTCTGGGTTTTTTGACAGTATGACCAAGACGGTTGGTAATAAGGGCTTTTCATTTGCAAAATAAATGACATTAAATACTTGGAACTGTTCCTTGGCCCCTAGGTCTTGACACAAGGTTAGAATTTGAAAATTTAAGCTAGAAATTGCAACCATATAATATACTAAGACAATACAACAAAAAGAAACAAACCACTTGATGAAGACCCTGAGTCCCCACTTGAAGTGCATGAGCTGTCGCCTTTGGTACGACGACAAACAACATCATTATCTATTTCCAATGGAAGATAGGTAGACACTGGTTGATCATTTCCACCAACAATATCCACATCCTCGTCAATTGGGTCATTTCCTGAAAATGATTGCCAAGAGATTCAAACATAGCCAAGAGTATCGTTTGAGCAAATAAAAACATCAATTAATGCGAAAAAAATTTTGATGAAAAAAAAACTACCTTTACAGGCATCTATGGATGAATTGTGAATCCCTGATTCATTCTGACGCTGCAGATATCAAGAAAGCAGGACTGATCAAATAATAAGTTCAAGAAAGCACAAACCGATACTAATAAAAATATGATCAACAAAGAATTAAAAAAGTAGAACAACATCCTGGTAGTACAAAGCACCAGAAAGATACCTCCAAATCAAAAGATTCTGCCTTCACTTGGGTTTTTGGCTTTAATAAACAATCATCCAAAAGCTTCCTCAGAGTGAACAACGTATCATCACTGAGTGCATAAATGTCAATTTCAATCTCATCCTCGCTGTTTTGACCTGAACTAGAGCTGTGCTCCTTCAGGAATGTAATTATGCTTTGAGGCAAGTCTGTAGATAAAGAATCCAACTCCAAACTAAACTTGTGCTTTTCTTCATCAGTCATTGGTTTCCTATTAACATCCGATTGACCATAAAAGTCATCTGTAGTAATTTGCTCATTAGTTGAAAGTGGTACACTTAAAGAAGCTTCAGTGTCCATTTGAACTCTTGAAGGCACGTTAATGGGTAATGGAAGCTTCTTCTCTATACCTTTCCATCTCATTTCAAAATATTTACTAAGTGAACTTGCCATGAAATGAACATCATTTTCTGGAGGATTGTAAGTCATAGCATTTGAAAAAGTAAGCCTCACATCTGCAGCGAAATCCATTAAATCTCTATATTTGTCCATAACCATGTTGCTCTTCACTGTTCCCAAGTCCATTGGATGCTTTATGACAGTGAAATAATCAGGAATGTTCAACTTCACAGCGTCGACTGGGGAGTTGAAAATCCAAGCATACTGATGAGACATTAAACGATTCAATAGTGTTTCACACTGCTTGACTAATGCAGCATTTGACGTACTCACAGCAGCTGCAGGTTTGGCTGGTCCAAAATTGTTTTTTTTGGCTTGAGTACCATTTGGACGTTTCTTACCCTTAGAAGCTGTAGAAGCTGAGACTTGGGACGGCCTATTGAAATTCTCAAAAGAGGCTCCTCTCTGTCCAACACTATAGCTCTTAGTATAACTTGATGTGGACAAAGCGCCAACACTAGAAATTTTCTTTTGGATTGCCCGAACCTGCTCAAGTTCCATCTTCAACTTCAATTCCAAATCCTTCCTTTCAGAAGGTGTCATTTTTGACACAGACAACACTTGTAAACCAACACCAAAGTTATCACAACCATTCAAACTAATACACTTCCTTTTAGGAGCACGTGAATTTTCTATAGCAATTGCCTCATCTTCAACCTGCGCTGAACTTCCAAAACCATCTGATTCATCAATAGTCTCTACAACATGACGGGAATCTGAGACAAAACCGGATGAAAGCCCTTTGGAATATTTCCTAGATTTACCCATTGTCTGTGAAAGAGAGTACTTTCTTGATTCCTTCTGGCCAGTGAACTCTATAGGAACAGTTGGGGCCATAAAATTATATTCCAGTAGCTGCACATGTCAACTTCGACCATAAGTTTTGTATGCTTACAATATTTTTAAAAGTACAATTTCAAACAACACCCGGCTTCTGATTATAATTTGAATAATTTCGATTCTCTTATTTCCGAACTCTCAATACTATTTTATTTTACAAACCAAATAAATAGTTTAGTCTGTCAGGAAGACAAGTCAGGAAACAACCAATATGAAACTTAACTACCAGTTCTTTAAATACGGCGAGTTTAAATTTATCAGTTCAATCGTTTTTCCCGTCCAGAAATACCAATACCACGATCCTCAAACACCGCAAACAATCATTCGCGTATATTCCAGCAATTAATGTGCGCCCCTACCATTCTATGTCCACTGCCAGACCAATCAATAACGCGAAACCCGAAACAAAATGAACACGAACGGAAAAGTACGTAAAAAGACCTCTACTTCTTGGCCGCTCAAAACTCTACGATCTTCCTCCTCTTTCCAATCTAAATTCCATCCGAACAAAATTCGCTTTCACAAGAAAGAGCGGGAGAAAGAGAGATCAAAACCTCGCACAAACAGCCCAGAAGGAAACCCTAGATCGAGTAGGAGCGAAGCGAATCGAATCGAAGCCAGACAAATAAGCAACAAAAAACGTAATACGAACAAAATACGCAGCAATGCTTGGGAGGAATCCAACTCGGAACCTGGATCTTGAATAGAGCCCAACCAAACCCCAGAAACCAACCAGTGCGACGCGAGACAAAATTTTCGTAAGCCAAAGAGATCGAGATACGCCTTCGCCTCAGTACGCTCTCCTATTTAAAGGCCTCGAGCACTGAAAGAAAGTAATCTGGACCGTTGATTATCAATCTAACGGAGTTAAACAAGTATCGATTTCGAACCGCCAGATTCAAATCTGACGGATGTTAGAATTTCCATTAAAAAACAAGTATGCTTCCAGAAGCTTAGTGTGTGAAAGTCGAACTCGCGTCGTACTTTCACGTTTAGCGAAATTACGATACTCGCCTTAGTGAATTGCCACGTCAAAACAAAAATAAAACTAACGGTGGATTTGGCGAGTGCAAGATAATAACAATTCGAAGCTCACTCGCATCGCTGACTTCTGGTATCGGCTTTCAACTTTTACCGCAACGGGACGCGGGAAGCGATCAATAATTTTGCACGTGCTGAAATGGGAGCTGTCAGTGTCGGCTTGGCTTCCTGTAAAGTCGGCTACTCCTTTTTTTTTTTTTTTTTAATAATATAATATTATCACTTATATTTACATTAATTTTACTTAATCAACAATTATTGTGTAATTAATTATTTTTACTTTATTTATAATTTGTCAAAATTAGTCTATTAGAATATGGAAATAGTGAATACATACAACATTACCTATTATCATTCAGACTTGAAAGTAACTATAGTTATTTAATTAATTATTTAATTCTTAAATTATTATTCCAATTAACAATGATACTAAATATAAATATCGTGTAAGTGTCATGTTAGAATTACCGTGTAAATATTAAAAATTAAATATGACAAAGTATTATGCAATTTGGCAAACTAATTAAATCGGTTTTCTTTCAAAATTAAAAATAAAAACATGTATAATACACGAGTCTCGTGAGTGAGATTAGTCGAATAACATACAAATGAACCCAAAATATTTACATTATGGAAAAAAAATGAAAAATTAAAGAAAATGATAGGAAAAATGAGTCAAAAGACAAAGGGTGTTTTGTTTCCTTGTCGTAACATGATACGTGTTTCAACAGTCAAAACCAAAACGCAGACACATTGCAGGATGAAGCAAAACAACTTAAGATTATCCAATCCAACCAAATTACCAGCAATAAAATCCAAACTGTGATGAATTTTTATTCCAAAACTAATGAGCGGGTTTAAATCCTCAAACGATTACAGAAGCTGGGCCGGAAATTCGATAACCAAAACTAAAGTGATCTGGATAAGTTCAGTCCGTTTGATTCGATTCCCACTCCCAAAAAAGGGCGAGTAAAACGCCACAAGTTCGTTTGGGAGCAAGACGTAAAAAGGAAGAAGTTAAGTTTTATGAAGAAAGTACTTTCTCAACCTCTGATGTTACCTCCTTGGGAGGTTTCTCTGCGTGAAGGTTAGCAACAATCCCCTTCTTTGAATAATAATCAACCACCTGCATTGCAAATTAAGTGTATGCAAAATTACATATATGCATCAATATCGACAAAAGCAGTTCGATCAATCTGACTAAACAAGCTTCGATTTCGAACTTTTCTTGATCCCCCAAAATACTAGAAAAAAGGTTTCATGATTGTGTAGATCTACAATTCGAATTTCTTCTAGCCAAAAAAAAGGGGGTGTTGATAAGCTTACGGGTTCGGTTTGCTTGTGAAATGCCTCCAATCGGGACTTAAGGACGGCTGCAGTATCATCCTTCCGTTGAATCAGTGGCTCTCCAGTGACCTAACAAAAACAAGATAAGTTGTGTTTTTCCAAGGATTTGGAGTTTCATCCCTTTCGATTCTGTTTGGAAAGTAGAATTTAAGATATAGTATTTCACTCTGCATTCGAAATAGAATGCTCGGCTTGGAAAATTAAAAAAAAAAAAAAGAATATTACAACTATATTATTTCCAGGATATATCCAAACCAATCCAAACATTAACAAAAACTATAATCCCGTAATTAAATTTCTCTATCACAAACGACTTGAACTTATATTATTTCTGAAATTCAAAAACATATCTTGTATATTAACATTCTAAGTAATAACAATTTTTTTCTTGTTATTAGAATTAAGCAAACAAGTGAAGACTGGCTTACATCATCAAGACCAGGCGTTTTGGGAGGTGCAAATTTTGTGTGATAGCTTCGTCCACTGGCCGGATGAATCCATCGTCCAGTAATTCTCTCCTCCAAGATTGCATCGTCAATGGCAAAATTCAGCACCTTATCAACTTTCACGCCCTTCTTTTCAAGCATTGAATCAAGCTGCATATATAGGGAAAAAAAAGCATTGGATGGGGAGGAATTACTATCACAATATTTACCAAATAAATTAGTGAAGAGACAGAGAGAGTGAAGGGACAGAGAGGGTAAAACCTTCTCTGCTTGGACAACGGTCCTCGGAAACCCATCAAGAATGAAACCCTTTTGGCAAGATGGCTTCTTGATTGCTTCATCGATAATCCCGACAACCAAATCATCAGAGACCAGCTCACCCTGAAATTTAGACCATAACGTAAACTTGAAAATAAATATAAAATCAAAAGAACACGAACAGATTCAGCTGAACTCGAGGAAAATTAGAGTACATAACGAACATTCGTCCTACCTTGTCCATAGCCTCTTTTGCCTTAATGCCGAGAGGAGTTTTAGCAGCAACTGCAGCTCTTAACATATCACCAGTTGCTAAGTGACACAAGCAGTACTCATCCTTGATGATAGGAGACTGAGTACCCTTTCCTGATCCGGGTGGACCTATTTATCACATAGAATTTCAGTTTTATAGTCCACCCAAAAAATCCTCATAGCTGAGCTAAATACAATTGACCTTCTTCAATGTTATTGAACTCATTCAATCCTTTCATTAAAAATTAATCCAAAATACCATATTTCAAGCATACAGAAGTAAATGTGGTCACCAAATAGTACAGACCTCAACAAATTAATCCTCAATCTACTTAAATGGAGAAAAAAAAGAACAATTAATAATTCATGGCATCAGAAATGCAACAACTATATGAAAGTTTTTCATTATAGATAGAACCACTATCCTTCATTTTAATGATACTTTAAAGAGTACCAAGTCAAGCTATCAACATTGACCAGTTTCAATGACAAATAGCTAAGCAAATGACATAATAAATCATCATTATTTCAAACATTTTCTCCATGACCAAGCAACTCAGAATCATCATCAAGAATTGGCATGAACCATTTGTATAAAAATTGATCTGGGCTGCAGGCCCCATACAATGCCGAAAGTCGACCTGAAATCCAATTCCAAGACTAAGAGCCTACAAGATTGAAGATTTGTTTGATGTCGACAATTCGACCAACGTCATGTTAACCGACCAAATTCATGTTAACCAACAAGAAAGAATCAGCTTTAGAAGCTTATCTTTACAAAACAAGATTGTTCTGGACAGTAGCAAGCACAGATCAAACATTCCCGAAGTAGATACCACAAGAACACAATGATCTGATGGTCTGTGCCATAACAAGAAGATATTCTGTCGGTAGTAACAAAAAATGACCTCAAATTGTTTCACCAAGGCCGACTTCTCGATCCAACATTCTTAGAAAAAATTATCCCCTCCAAGTGTCATAACAGCTTTCGGAAAGCTGATTTTGGAAAAGCAGCTACTATTTCGAGCAATCAAAAGCGATTTACAAAGGAAGGTGCAATAAGAAACATCTGTAATCATCAGACAATAACAGATCTACTTATCAGAGACTATTAATAACAATTGCGAGAGCCATAGCCCAATGGCGATATAAGCCAGCTTATCCAATCATACAAAACACAACGTGGCAATAAAAATGTCTGGCTTACGGGTTCAATCTAACAAGAAGAAGGATTTTTTTGGAAACACTCAAAGATGCTCCTTTGATAATCCTTCTCTCTCTCTCTCTCTCTCTCTCTCTCTCTCTCTCTCTCTCTCTCTCTCTTCAAGCTTCAAACCTAGCGACCCTAGAATTAACTTGATCTTTGAAGCTAATTTGGTCAGACATCCCACAGGTATCAAGCTAATTAACTACAATATTCAACCAATATAATGAAAGAAGACTGTACAAAATGGGAAGAGATACGTGGAGAACTAAGATCGCCCCCACCAAAAGAGGTATGACAAAGATATCTTTTAAAGATCCCTAAGTCATCGGAGAACCATTGGAAGTAGAAAAATCACATCCAAATTACCCTGAAAACTGGATTAGTAAGGTCAGGGAGCCCAAGTCGACTGTAATTGCTCCTTCTCACCAACAACAAGGTGCTATGACACAAATTAGTTCTTTACCACCCAGATGATAAAGAACTACCAATGCAAGAAATTGATATAGCCGTCACAGTGGGCATTAAGAAACCCAAACAGAATACTAACAGGTGCCCCCACCTTTCTTCGAAAATACAAACTAAATCCTTGGATCTACAGAAAAATAAAAACACAAAAAGACCAGAATTCGACAGAGAAGGCACTTCTGAATTCGCAGAGATCATAAAAAAATACATCCAAACAATAGGTAATATTACCAATGAGAATGAGGCGCTTGTCGGGCTTGGAGGAGCATTTCATGCGATGGAGGAGCTCGGTCATTAAATCAACAGAAGGTACATCTTCCAAGTTCACAGCTGCCGCACTGCTCGCCATTTCAGCTCTGGCTACTATTTCTCTCTCTAGAAAAAATGGAAGTGACGAACGGGGGTAGATAAAGGGGGATTTGGTGGGTTTGTTCAAGAGCCTTCGGATTTCCCAAAGCTCCGAACTTTAGACCGGTTGTTAGTTCTTACCACCCTTTGTTCATTAATTACAGTTGTACCCTTGTCTTCAGATTAATGGACATCCCTGTCCCCTTACTTCCACCAAACTCCGGTCGGGTTTATAGTCTCTCTCTCTCTCTCTCTCTCTCTCTCTCTCTCTCATATATATATATATATATATGAGAGAGAGAGAGAGAGAGAGAGAGAGAGAGAGAGAGAGATTTCATTTTATCTATGCTCTATTCATTTACCACTCGATGAGGATCAATAAAAAAAATTATTTCTATAATTTAACGTCACAACCAACATTTTGAGACAAGAATGAATGTCATTTATAATAGGGGTGGGTATAAAACCAGACCGGAATCGCAATTTCGATCTAGTTTTGCCAACCAAAGAAATTGGTTACAGTTTTTCCGATCGATTTTGGGTTCAAAAATCGTGAAAACCAAGCCTAACTATTAGTCAAAAATTCAACTTGAAAATCTGTATAAAACTGACTCAAAATCATGAAAAACCAGCTCATACCCCCAACCAACCTAAACTCCAAAACCCCACTCAAAACCAATAAAAATTGTAAATAATTTTAAAAGATTAAAATTTAAAATCGAACCATAAACATGTTCAGTTCCAATTCCAGAACGGGCACTTTGTAACCGAACCAGAAAGCAAAAACCTGTACGAAAAGGCAAACTACACAAACTTCGAAGCATATCGACCTCCAAGGAAACCCCAGTTGTAGACATCTCCAACAAAAATTATTTACAGCCATGCCCCACGATCATCCTTCAATCACCTTAGATTCATCTTCAATGGTGTGTGTGTGTGTGTGTATTCATCCAATAACTTAAAATTACGTAAATAAATCAATACTTGTAGCATGTAATTTCAAATGTATGATCAAAGTATGAATCATATGCTTCAAAAACGCAAAACCAAGAAAGATTTGGATCTAGTAAGATATTAAAAGTTGATAGAGATTTAAATCGAATTGACCAAAGATTCGAGGTCATAATCCAGCATATTCTGACCAAACTAGGCCAACAGGTTTTACATTACAACAAATAAATTAAGAAGCTGCAAAATCTAATAGAGGTAACCATACACAGATGGGATAATAAAGGAGAAATTCAAAGCACTTACAGCAAAATGGCCGCCAAGACGATTACCCGCAATAACCATAACCACAAACAATGAAAATCTATTCGCTGTCTTCATTTCATACCTTCTTTTTCTTCTTTTTGGCGTCGGTGGTGGCCGTTAATTCAACCTCTCCATTTTCGTCTTTGCTTTTCTTTTTCTTCTTGGCTTTTCCATTCTCCAGACCATTAACTCCGTTCCCGTTCAAGTTTTCCAAGTTCTGTTGTTGCTGCTGTTCCATTTCCAGTTTTCTCTTCTCCTTCTTTTTCTTCTTTTCAGATTTTCCATCCACATTAGCATCATCATTTGTTTTAGTAGGCAGTTTTTCCTCAGCGATTGGTTCAGTATCTTTTGTTGATGCGGGTTTTGACTTCTTTTTCTTACTTTTCTTGGCAGAAGCTTCGTTAGCAGCATCTACTTCCATCTGTGTCCCTGCTGGGAAAGTTTAAAAGTTCAAAACATTAGCAAAAAGATTTCTAAACGATGAGGACATAAAAAATACAGCAGCAAGAATCTTTTCTGAATTAATATCACAGTATCTTCGTGTATTAGATACCTAGCAAGTAAGTTAACATTAACCAAATTAAAACAAGACCAGTTACAATGGTTATCTGCTCTCACAGCATTACCTTGGTCTTGTGCACTTTCCATTGCAGCTTTCATCACATCAATATTTTTGCGAGGGGCAATTCCCTTATCGTAGAAGTCAAGACGTTCTTCTACTTGTTCACGAAGTTTCTCCCCGTAGGCAGTAGTGCTATGATCTGGTTCCAGGTAATAAATTATGAAACTTTAAAGAGGAAAAGGATAATGCTTAGATTGTGGAATATTTACCTGCAAAACAATCGATACGAGATGCAATTGAACACTTATTTGCAAGATAACGAGCCATTCGACCTTTGTTCCGAGCAGATGCTCGACCAATGAAAGATGAGTGGAATATCAGGCCATACTTTGGAGTGTTTCCTTTGGTTTTCAGTGCCCTGAATAGACAAAGGAATGATCAAAGTTAGAACCCAAAATAAGTGTAATAACAATAATTATGTCCTTTCAATATAAAGGAAGAAAACCAAAAAAACAACTGATGGATCGACCATATATTTATTCAGAATAATAATAAAATGATTTCTAAGTAAGCACCTAAAGAGTGCCTTCTCGGCACCAAGAATCTGAAGGGTAGATGAAGGGCATTTGGCCAAATTTGTGAGACTTCCAGCATGAGATATTAAACGGGCTCCAACAACTTCACCAATCAAAGAGGCCAAGTTTGGTGCAATGTCATTCATTTTAGCGACAAGATAATCAAAAAGCTTCTTCCTATATTCAGATAGATCCATTACCCTCTGTGCAAACTGTTGGACATTAATCAAGTCAATTGGAGACAAATCCTGTCCTGCAAATCATGTCCAAAATGTGTGAGTAAAAATTAATAAACTTGATGAAACTATTTCAAAAGAGCTTACCCATAGATGCCTTGGCAGCTTCAACAATCTCTTTTGCCTTGTCTTCATCACCAAGTATGTCAACCAAGCCCTGAATATTTTCTTCCGACAACTTTGATTTGTCCTCGATATATTTTGAAACTTTAGCATAGAGATAATTGTCATTGACAATCTTCACCAACTCAGGAAAATGCCATGAGTACCACTCTCTGCAGGTCGCAAAAAAAGAGACATTGAAGACACTGTAAAATTCCTACTGGCACAACAATTGCATACATTATCCATTCAAGACACATTTAAAATTTATCACTTCAAAGATCGTTTGGGACTGCATAAAATTGTCCAAAAAATACCTGACTCGCATGGCAAAAGAATTAACATCCTTGTCAAGAGTATCTAGAAGGAAAATTGCTTGAATCACCATATTATCAACTCGATTAACGTTGAACTTAACTTTAGCTCTGCTATAGCTGTGGCCCAGACCAAGTTGCGCCTTTTCCAAGTCACCAGGCTATTGATTTGAAATACAAATAATATTAATATGTATATTCCAAATTGCTTAAAACCTAAAACAAGAAAAATGAGAAAAAATCCAAACCTTAAGGTCCTTGATAAACCTATCGAAATGCAATCGCACCCCACGGAGTAGCTCTAGAACAAACTCATTGCTTTGGCAAGGTATTTTAGTCTCTTCTAATATGTGCGAGCCAATCTTTGGTTCGGCTAGTCCCAAAATGAACTTCGATTTTTTACCTTCCTTCACCTTTGGGAGATTAATTTCCAGAAAACTCCTTAGCTGATCGGTCATTACCCCTAATATCAAGTGACTAGAGTAAGAAATAATACAATCTAAGATAAGAGAAAAATATGGTTATCAAACAAAAAAGAAATAGCAGAAAGGAAGTGGGCTTAGTATGAAAGTAATTATCGTCTAATCCTAGCACACTATAAAACCACAAAATTTAAACGCAGTAGAAAAGCTCTATTTTATAAAACGGCAGGTTCATTCCAGGCATCAACCTGAAGTAACAATGAGTAAGATAATATGAAAAAGAAAGTGTCGAGCTTGATTCACAAAAGTGCATTTCCCAAATATCAAATTCTGAGAGTAGGAAATTCTCATCAAATCTAAAGGCAGAATCTGTTCAGTAACTACATTGCAAGACGATTCCTATATCTAAACCCGAAAGATAAAAATGAATCCAAATAAATTGGCGTTTATTAAATATGCAACTGGCCAATAATCCCATTCTAACTTCAGTGTAATATTCGAATTGCTGCAACAAAAAACTTGCAAAAACTCAACGTATAGAATAAATAAAAAACAGAACAAATTAAGGCTCTAATGACAACAGCCACCGAAATAGACATCAAACTATTTAAGGTCCAAAAGTGCGAAACCTTCGGAGACCGAGTTGCACTGGTTAAGCGCGTCGAGAGCCGACTCAAAAGGATGAAAAGCTCTGAGCTGAACGACCTTGCCGAAACGGTTAAGGTCGGCGATGGAATTCCGAACAGCTTCGGTGTTCTGACCAATCTCGTCAAGTCCATGAGCGTGAAATAGAGCATATCCAGAAGCGGATTCGTAGAGAAGAAACAGTGACTCCATTGAGAGGACAACTCAGAGGTCGACACTGTTAAACCCTCGAGCTTTCGGCTACAGAAGGCGCGGAGCAAGAAAAGGGTTTAGGTTAAATATTGAAGTGTTCATTTGCCGCTTTATATGCGGGGAAACGCTTCCGCCCGTGCAGGAGAAAAATAATAACAAACTTTATTTTACAAAAATAATATTATTTAAAATAATTATCAATAAAAATCTCAAAGTACATGTAATTATCAAAGTCGCCCTTAGACTATTTTCATTAACGAAAAAAATTTAAACTATTATTCATTAATATAATAAATAATAAATTATCATTTATTAATAATTCAATCTTTCGTAATCGTCTCCAGTTCAAATATAGTTGCATGAGTGCACATCACGCTTAAGAACGAACGACTATGACTCCACACAGGCATATCAATAACACGCTTAAAGCGAGTGTAAAATACGCTCATGAACAAGCGACATCCCCTCTACACGGTCCCGCACACTTAAAATGTGATTATCTATACTTAAAATTAATGCAAAATACGCTCGAGAATAGTCGTACGCTTGGTCACCTGCAATTAAAATGTAGTCAGTTAACCTGGATTTATGGGAAGATTGTTATTTTGTTAATATATGACAGTTTAAATTTTATTTTATTAGTCAATATAATTTTTAAAAAAAAATTGTAGCTTATCCTACTTATAGTCTAAAGTTTTTTTGATTTTTTCTCTACTATTTATTATCCTCTGATCCGCTTATGTTATAAGACACTTACATGATATTTATTAATTAGTATATATAATTTATTATAATATCATAATAAATTTATGAACGGGAGGATAATTCACAAAGTATAATATTAAAATATAGATGAAATATTGCTCTAAAAAATATAATTTTAGATAATTTTCGTAAATTTATTTTTCATGATAGAAGTATGGTAACTTTTCGATGCCCTACTCTTGAAACGGGACGGAGGATTGGATACGAGCCCTTCGACCTAAGGTTTTGGCCGGACGATTTGATCTACGTTCATCCAACTTAGTTAAAAGAAACCTGCAAAAGTAAAGTGACCGAAATTCGTACGACTTAATTTAAGGAAACGTGGACGTGTAGATCAAGTTGATTTTATTGTATATTTTATGTTACTAGAACTATGTCATTATTTCACCAATATTAATTTTTGTTGGTAATTGGTAGGAAACTTATAGCTATTTATTATAACTTAATTAAAAATATTGATTAGTACCATTTATTTATTAATATATTTTGGAGATATATGTAATTAATATTATGTAATTTAAATTTAGTCAATTTAGATAATCTATTTTGAAATTATTATCTATTTGAAACCAATGTATATTTCTATTAATGTTTTCAACACAGCATATATCCTCTACCTCGACCGACATGTTTTAGAGAAAAATTGCCGATCTTGGTAACACTATTGAAGCGTTTGGAGCTTGAACGTTCGGCGGAGAAGAACGAGATTGAGGCAAATGGGGGCTTACGCGCGAGTAGAGACATTCCTAAAATTTTTCTCACTCTAAAACTAGTAGAAATATTTACAGAAATATAACTTACGGTTTAAATTGAGAACAATTTTAAAGTGCAGGATTGAAATGGACAACATCTAAACTGCAAATAACCCTGTACCAAAGTAGATAATTACCCAAAACATTTAAAAGAAAAATTTAATCTAATCAACTTATGTCAATTTGCCACCCCAAGGAACTTGGCCCCGAATAATCGGCGCCCCTACACAATATATTGATCATCATTATTTCAACGCTAAGATGTCAACACACATATCATGTTCTCTAAACTCGATAATCCGCAGCATAGTGTTTAGGAAATGAAACGACACCACGAGAAATTTCACCGCCTATTCTGACTAGCAAAAATTATGGGGAATTTTTTTGGCTTTTTCCACAACCAGTGATCATAATTTGGTGGCCGAGATTGGATTTTGTCTAATCACAAATGCAGCTAGAGTCGAACCAAGATGGACTCACCTTGACTAGACTATGCCACAATTTCAGGCTGACCACTCAAGTTACCAATTCCAACTATCAACCAAATTACTTTAGACTAATGAAAACGCAAGTCCATCCATAGAGAGGACTTTCTCCCCCTACTTATATTCACTTTCTCTCTCTAAAAACTAGAGAGAGAAGATAGAGGACGCTTGAAAGATGCTTCACGTAGAGGTTAATATGCTGGGTTTTTCTCTATCGACAAAAAAAAAGCCAAAAGATTTCCGACAATATGGCAAGGAAATATTTGGATTATTATAAATTACTTTTTTGGATTACAAATCCTGAAAAACTAGTTATAAACTCAGGAAAACTCAAAAATTTCATTTTATGCCATCAAATACCTTGCTCGAGCATTGCTCGTACCCTTGTTGGAAGTCCATAAAGACGAATAAAACCAGCTGCATCAGCCTGATCGTAAATCTGCCCGCTTTCGAATGAAGAAATGTCCTGCCTGTAAAGGCTGTATTCACTTTTCCGGCCTGTTACAGTAACAGAGCCTTTATATAATTTGAGGGTCACTGATCCTGTAGTAGTCTCTGTGATCTTCTCCATGAATGCATCCATAGACTCACGAAGTGGATCAAACCATCTTCCTGCATAAACCAGCTCAGCATATTTGAGGGCAAGTGAATCTTTAACTTGTAGAGTCTCTCGATCTAGAGTTAATGACTCCAGCTCCCGCACTGCCGAGAAAAGAATCGTCCCCCCTGGAGTTTCATACACTCCACGGCTTTTCATGCCCACAAGCCGATTTTCAACCATGTCAACTCGTCCAATTCCATGCTTCCCACCAATGTCGTTGAGCTCAGCAAGGAGGGATGCTGGAGAAAGTTTCTTCCCATTGACAGAGACAGGTAGACCTGAAACTATACCAATTTCTATATATCTGCAGCAGATAATTGCCTGTCACATTCACTAATCAATGCCATGGTTTTGATTTTAGACTATAATATTTAGTTTAGAATATATAAATTTACTCTGGTTTGTTTGGTGCATCTTCAGGCTCCACAGACATCATGTACATATCCTTTTTAGGCTCATTTGCAGGATCTTCCAGAAGGTCACCCTTCAACGTCATGGACAACATAATTTAGTTGAAAGGACATAGGCGAAGGACCTTTTGAGGAAAAGATGGCCGTTTGTGTTATTTACCTCGTGACTAAGGTGCCATAAATTTCGATCCCTGCTATATATTGATTTCTTCGTCACTGGAACAGGTACATTGTGCTTCTTAGCATACTCAATGGCATCTTCTCTCCCTGTGATATCCCATTCCCTCCAAGGAGCAACGACATTTAATTTGGGATTTAGAGCAAAGAATGTGAGCTCAAATCGAACCTGAATAAAAGCAGGAATGATGTTTTTTTTTTTCAGAAATGTTAAAAGAATAAAGTAAAGACAAGACTTCATATATGCACCTGATCATTTCCTTTCCCAGTGCATCCATGAGAGACAGCATCCGCTCCAACTTCTTTTGCAACATCGACCATGGCCTTTTTTCACAAGGTTTCCCAAAAAAATCATATAATGGCATCCAATCAATGTGACACAAAGATGTGAGCAAAAAGAAGCAAATAATTGCATATATTTTGAAGATCTTAATTATAATTTTAGTAAAACCTCATCTGTAATGGAACACAAATACATTTACATGAAATCCACAACGCAACACGAATTTCCTCAGTGGTTTCCCCATCAATCAATCTATGTGGTACAACATAGATTTGCCAAGAGGAAAAATTAAAAAAGTCGTTACTCACCTTTGCAATTACTGGGCGAGCCATGGAGGTCCCCAACAAGTATTTCCTTTCATATATCGCACCAGCTCGTAAGCAAGGAAATATGTAGTCTCTCACAAATTCCTCCTTTAAGTCCTTCACTACCAACTGACATGCCCCACTCGCTCTAGCCTTCTCTTCCAAACCATCAAGTTCCTTTAGACCCTATGTATTAGGATATGGCACCAAAAATAAATATTATATTGCAAACACATCTTCAACGCTAGTTCAACATCACAGGATACCAAATGAACGCTACGATGAGGACTTAGAAATGCGTAACATACTTGACCAACATCTGCAGTAAAGCAAACAACCTCACAACCATAGTTCTCCCTGCAAGGAAATTATAGTTATGAAAATCAACCGAGACAAAGGAAATAGTAACAAACAACGCAAGGCAGTACCGCATCAACAATTTTTTTTTGGTATCCTAGACACTCTTATGCATAAAATCTAAAAGCATACAACATGCATGTCGGATCAGACAATTACTTTAAATAAAAAAATTTATAAAAAAAAACCCCCTCAATGGCAAGCATAATTTATTATCAAAGCACAGTTTGAACAGAATTTACCTCAGCCATGGGACAATAACTGATGTGTCTAAGCCACCACTATATGCTAAAACAACCTTGTTTAATTTACCACGCAACCCTGCATTTTTAGAATCCTTTGATGTATCTATTTCTCGATCACTCTGCAAAACTGCTCGAGGTACTGCATTGAAATGGAGAAGATAATTAAGGTTGTCGCCAAAAAAAAATGAGAGAAGAGCGCTGGACTCAGGACCTTTTAAAGGGATGCATGTATCATAATGGTACAAGAACCTGAGGTTGAGAAATCTAAAAAATTGACATATTTATCATTTTATTGAACTTCAAGTAAACTTTTTAAGTGATAGCCGATTATAAAACCACCAAAAACTGAAAAATAATGGATGAAAAAACGATATAAGAAAAATATAAAGCAATCAGATGGGCCAAAAATGATTCATATTATCGATATAACAAGCTTTCTATTCATTTTTTTACAGACAAAACACACATTTACCTTTACTACCACCAACCCGGCTGGCAGTGCCCGAGTTGCATGGATAATCATGGAGCTTGTTCACTTTCGCACTCAGCTACAACCACAAGAAAAATGCAAATACATATAAATATCATCGTGAAAGGGCAAATGGTCACTATCAACGTCAGTACCTTCTGGAATGCAAACTGCTTCGTCGGGCTAAAATTTCTGATAATTCTTGGCGACAACTCTGAATGAAGAAATCAAAGCAGTCTCGCATTATATTCTGAATTACACAATTGAACTTTTTACAACTAAGAAGAATTTAAATAAAAATTCATTGAAAAACGATATCTTAATCTTTCACCCATCCATCTTCGCCGGTTGCTAATGAGTAAAAGGGAAACCGAATGTAGCAAATAATACCTGCTTTAGGCAAGCTATAGGCGAGGCCAGCGGATGAAGATGGAGATATCGCCTTCAACTGCGCCATAGAATCGACGTTTGATACCGGATTCTCTACTTACAGATTGAACAGAAGCTTTATGCTAGCTTGAAAGTTCTAGGGTTTCAGCTACGGCGGCGGCTCTTCCTATACTAAAACGACGTCGTTTTGAAGCGTCTGCGCGCCAAAATCAACCGCCACGTCGCCTTCCTTTTATGACGTCTAACTACAATTCAAATAAGATTAATATATATATATATATATATATATATATATATATATAGCCTTAAGTAATCAATTAATTATATTAATCATTATAGAATATTTTAATAAAACCAACGTAACCTCAATTGTATATAGGCACATTAATTAATTTATTAATATAATATCTTAATTTGTAATAATTAATCAAGAATGTAATACAATTAATTTTTTTTTTTTTTAAACATGGCACTTATCAAAATGCACCATGAAGTATGAGGATATTTTTCAATGATACCTTAAATTTTTAATTTCACTGATTAGCATCTCAAATAGATAGTTATAAGTGTCATTGACTCTGTTTACACCTATTTTACCGTCGGTTTGTTATTCTAAATTTTTAGTAAATTTTTTGTTTGAAATGACTAATTTTATCGTTTTTTTCTAGATCTAATCACTACCATCTTTGACAATTTTTGGATTTTTGGAGGTGTCGTTTATGCAGTTTGATTCATCCATTTCTGTCGCTCAGTTTGAAACGGTAGCTATTTAATTTTTGTGATATTTTGGATAAATTCATACCTAAACGATAACTATAATAGTATGTGTTTTTCATCATTTTTAAAGTAAACATAACACATTAATCACGGTGATAAGTCCTCTAAATAAAATTGAGTATTACTTTTTACGTATCACAATGCATGTTCTTTTTTTATTGTTCATAAATTTAATGAACAGACCTTATGTTTATTCTAGATCCAAACTTTATAGATGTTTTTCAAAATAAACATGTACATATAATTAAACAAATATGAAAAAACATCATATAGTTATATTAAATACTTGTTCTTACAACAAAATTACATAAGGGATCCAAGTCTCATGCTTTGTACATGATTCTTAAATTTTGACGGTGACATGCATTTTGTTAAAAAATCAGCTAACATCATCAACTCAGTGCGAATGTTCTTGTTTTCACTACCACTCTTATTATTCTTAACCATAAAAACAGTAGCTGAATTGTCACAATACAATTTCAATGGTTTAGCAATTGAATTCACAATTTTAAGCCCAACAATAAAACTCTTCATTATAAATCATGCATAGTAGCCTCAAAACATGAAACGAACTTCTCTTTCATAGTGGAAGTAGTAGTCAGTGATTGTTTTGCGCTCCTTCATGACACAGCTCCGCCAAAAAAATCTGAATTATAGTAGTCAATCACTTCTTAATCAGTCTGTTTGTATATAAGTATGTAGTTTTTTGTCCCTTTAAGGAACCTCATAATCTTCTTTGCAGCTATCCAATGGTCTATGTCTAAATTACTCTAATATTTTCTTAACATTCCAACTGCAAATGTAATATCAGATCTAGTACAAACCTCAGCATACAGTAACAACTAAAGTATATGGAATATTCTTCATTCGCTCCTTTTCAAGATCGTTCTCTTGGCATTGATTCAAATGGATACTATCACCCTTCACGATGAGAGTTACATTAGGTGAACAATTTTTCTTTCTTAATCTCTAAAAAACTTTGTTGATATAGGTTTCTTAAAATAGACCCAAAATACCACCAAAATTGTCTTACAATATCTTGATTCTTATAACATAAATGCATCACTTATATCTTTCATGTCAAAGTTTTAAAAGAGAAATTGTTTCAGTTCATATAATAATCATTTACCATTAGTAGCAAACAAAGTAATATACAAATATAAAACCAAAAAACAAAACTTACTTCTACTGGTTTTAAGGTATATACACTGATTTATAATGTTCTCTTCAAAACCAAAAGAAGAGATAACATCATGAAATTGTAAATACCATTGACGAGAAGCTTGTTTCAGTTCGTATATGGATTTTTTAAGCTTCCAAACTAGATGTTCAGCTTCACTAGAGAAAAATCTTTCAGCTTGTTTCGTATAATCTTCTTCATCTAGGCCTCTATTAAACAATATTGTTTTCACATTCATTTGTTGCAACTTAAAGTCAAAATGTGCAACTAATACTAAACTGATACGAAGAGAATCTTTCTTAGATACATGAGAAAAAGTCTCATTATAGTCGATTTTTTCCTTTTAAGTGAATCATTTAGCTACGAGTCTAACTTTATATCTATCAACATTGCCTAATAAATTTTTCTTAGTCTTAAAAATCCATTTACACTCGATGACTTTTACACCAACATGCACAACTCGACAAGATCCCAAACTTTATTAAAATTCATTTTATCTTTCATAGTATCATACTATAAGTTTGATTCTTTACAACTCGTGTCTTGCGAAAATGTTTTAGGATCAATTCCAATGTTATAGTCCAATTCTTGTAAATACACAACATAATCACTAGAAATTGTTGATTTCTTTTCTCTAATAGGTCTCCTTAATGTCGTTTCCATATTTTCTTAATAAATATGTTGTTCAACTGGTTGATCAATGATTTTTGGTATTTTCTCAAAAACTTGATCTACTTGATTATTATCAGCAACTTGTGAAGCTTCAATGATTAATTGTTCTGCACTCATTTGGTCTTGAGGAGTGTTATTCATAATAATTAATTTATCACTTTATTTATATGGTTGAACATTAAAGCGATCTCTTTCAGTAATAATGTCCTAAAATTGATCACTCTCACTAATCAAGTGATTTTCAAAAAATTTAATATTTTTTTATTCTACAATTCTAATACTATGAGATGAACAATAGAATCTATAACTCTTAGTGTAAAGGCTCAACTTCCCTTACTTGGCTACCGTACCATATTGGGGGTTGGAGGGACCTACTTTGCCCGGCTACTGTTATCTCATGATCTTTTTACTATGGCGAAGAACTATCTCAAGTAGCACCAACTCTTGTAGCCGATGTGCTTTAGCCTGGCGGGGTATGAATTCGAGAGCTGGAGAGAGCAAAACTTCTTCACTAGGGGGAAAAGATCATGAGGTAACAGCAGCCGGGCGAAGTAGGTTCCTCCAACCCCCAGACGGTATGGTAGTAAAGTATGGGGGGTTGGACCGTTACATAAAAGGGCGTAGCTCAAGTGGTACCAACTCTTGTAAATCCATGTACTTTAGCTTGGCAGGACATGAATTCGAAAGCTGGGGAGGACAAAAAATTTTTCGTCGAGGGGGAAAAGATCATAAGGTAACAGCAGCCGAGCAAAGTAGGTCCTTCCAACCCCCAATATGGTACGGTAGTCAAGTAAGGGGGGTTGGGCCGTTACACATGTCTACTGCAGCATCGCTTCTTTTGTGTCACGATTTAAGTGCAACGTACCTTGCTTCAAATCTCATTCTCCACTCAAAGTCTAAATATGTTGAAATTGATTTTCATTTTGTTAGGAAAAAAGTATTACAGAAGTTATTTCAAGTTAAATTTACTCAATTGGACAACCAACTAGCCAATGCGTTAACAAAACCCCTTTCGCCGTCAAAGTTTAATCTGTTTACTTTCAAGATCTCTGACCTACGACCTTGCTCTTGAGAATGGATGTTAATGTATCTATTGTTTATGATTAGTTTGTAACTTAGTCTTGTACATTTAATTACAATACTTATCATTAGTTCCTATAAGTACATATGTAAAACACTTTCTCATTGTTCAATACGATCAGAAATCATTTTTCTCTCTTGCTGTCAATCTCTTCTTTCTGCCACCATTTTTCTCTTCCTCTTCTCTATTTGGTTTTTCTGACAGCTCGGGTTCACCGGCTGTGTACAAATTTAACGTTTTGGTCCAAGTATCTGAACACACTCGAATTCTCCATATTTCTCTATTTTGGGTTTTTGGCTCTCCAAAAAGATTGTCTGCTCAAACTTGGAGAATTTGTAGGTAGCCATTGGTGATATACTCCAGCTAGAATCGACTTAGAAGTTGCTTCGATATTTCGAGAACTATCTTATTTATTCAAATTAATTTTACAATTTAATTAGTTTTTTAGTATTTTATAAATATCAATAAAATATATGTTTCCTCCTACATATTTGGCAGGGGTGGAACTGGTTCACAATTGAATCAAATTGAACCAGAAGTTTTTGGATTGGTTCAGTTTGATTTCCAAGTTAAGAAAAGTCAAACTTGGAATCAAAACTGAACCGAAACAATATTAAGAAAATTAATCAACCAAAATCACTCTAAAATCAAAACCCTAAAATTGAATGTAACAGAGTTGAAACATCAGGTTGAGTTGACATAAAATGAAAAACCGAATCAAATCGAACCAATACGGCCCAAAGAAAGGTAATCCCGGCCTCTCTCACTTCGACACGTCGTTTTGGAACAAAGAGAGAGTTGTCATGCCATTCGTCACTGACCGCTGTATCGTCCATACGCCATGTGTTTATAATTACTATTAAATTATACCTCTGAGAAAGTGGCTAGAAACTCTCAAAACAGTTTTTTGAATATTAAACTACTTTCAACAACCTAACATCGTTTATCCCCACGTCAGATACACAGATTTCCCACAAATCCCTGTTTTCAAAAACCTATTTTTATCCAAACGCGTCTTCTAGAATTGAACTTTTAATTTCGAGGACAGAAAAATAATTTTTCCTTTATGAAAATTTATTATTCGTGGACTAAATACTAAATATTTCTATGAAAGTTTGACCATCTTTGGAAAAAAATAAAAAATTTATTAATTTAATTTTCTCTAATTTTATTATCATTTTAGTCCAAAAAAAATATTTTCCTTAGTTCAAAATACATTTACACTTGAAAATAATAACTCTGTTAAATTAAATATTATGACAATTGGTCGCGTAAAAATAAAGATAGTGTGAAAGTTTATACCATTCCAATAACAGCCCAGTTTATACCAACAAAACTACTTATTAGAAACTATTTTGAACTAATCTAAAATCACATTACCAATGTTTTTATCATGTATTTAAATTTTTAAGAAAAAAAGCGAGAAGTGGACAAATAAAAAAGAAGAGACAGTGGATTGAACATTTGACTTTTCTCTTTTGTCTATTCGTCCAAGAAACGGATTCAACTAACAGGAAATACGCCAACACGGATATTGATTCCTTTCAGTCTTCTTCTTCTTCTTCTTCTTTTAATTTAATCGTTGGTTCAGGAAATCTCACAGCAGCTTCTTCCCACCGTCTTTGAGGTCGGTTTTCGCAGGAGTATATTAGCAATGGCTGTCAATGTTTTATCAAAGTTCGAGCAAAGTTTATTAAACAATCTTTTGGGAGAGACAGCGAAGTACCCAAATGGAGAAATACGGAGAATTAGAGAGAGTGTTCAGATACTTCGATGAGGACGGGGATGGGAAAATATCGCCGGGAGAGCTGAGAAGCAGGCTGTGTCTGATGGGGAAAGAGCTGCCGCAGAAGGAGGCGGCGGCGGCGGTGGAAACCCTGGATTCCGACGGAGACGGGATGCTGGGATTCGACGATCTGGTAGGGCTGATGGAAATGGGGGGAGAGGAAGAGAAGTTGAAGGATCTGAAACAGGCTTTCGGAATGTACGATGAAGAAGGGAGTGGGTTTATCACCCCCAAGAACTTGAAGAGGATGCTCAGTAGACTCGGCGAAAAGAAGTCGATCGCAGAATGTGGGATCATGATCGGCTGTTTCGACCTTGACGGCGATGGCGTTCTTAGCTTTGATGAGTTCAGAGTTATGATGCAGTAGCTTCCATGGCTTCCCATTTGATGATTTCATCGTCTTCTTCATTCATTCATTATTTTCTTCTGTATATACATATTATCTGTTCAATTCAAACTCTATTTTCTGGGTTTACATCGATTGGTATTACTGATTCAGTCGATCAAATCCATGGATTTGAGTTTTTCTGTTTTTTTTTTTTTCAAATACATAAAACTTCAAAAAAAAAAAAAAACAAAAAGAAAGAAAATAGCAATTTGTTTGACTAATAGAAGCTTATTGTTCTTGGCTCCAACCAATTCATAACAAATGATTACAGACCCTATATGAACATGGGTTTTCCTCTATTTTTCTGATATATCCAAAAACTAAAATTGAACAACAGCTTCAGTATGTCGAGATCGGTAACGAAGGGATGGCGATAGAACACAAGGTCGAGAGCGGTCGAACCAAGCTTTAGCTTTACGAGGCTTTGCGCCAATTAATGCCACCACCCCTAAGCAGACTTACTATGCATACCCTTCCAAGGTAGCAGCAAAAAAGTAGTCAGTTAGGAGAAGCTTTCACATGAAGTAACTCAGCTCTTTCTTTATTCTGGAACCCCCTTGGCCGTATAGCTCATTCCACTGCATAAGCTCCGCCATGTTTGCAGACTCCGACGAAACACTCGGACTTACCTGCACAAATATAGAGAGATATGATAAGATACAACACATTTTTTCAGATTTGATTTCTCGACGAGCTTATTTGATCCTTCGGGTTCTGACTATACCCGTTCATGAGCATATTTGAAGTCCTCCATGTTTATAGGTCTTATATCAGCACTTCCACTCAATCCAGGCGCAGGCCGACCTTCTGCCAGTGCGATGGCTCTCTCCTGCAGAAATTTGAACGAAAACATCACATTATACTTCCGTATTGACAATTTGATTTCTTGTAAAAAAAAAAAAAAGAATCCACTTTCTTGACCCGAACGATACCTTCTTTTCTTTTTCCAATATCTCTTTAATTGGCCGGTGAGCAGCAGCTACACATAAATTCTGCAACGTAACATGATAGGCTAAACTATACTCATGTTCATCTAACTATACATAAGAAAAATAGAAGTACCTTAAGATCACTGCCGGAATACCCCTTTGTCATGTTTGCAATCGCATCAAAATCGAAGTCCGGGGATAAATCCTCCTTCTCCAGGATAACTTTCAAAATTTTTGATCTATTTGGGGTGTCTGGCAAATTTACCATTAGTCTGCAGGAGGAAAACAAAAAAATAGGCATTGCTCTACAGGGAAAGAATGTGATTTCAATGTATGAACAAAGTCAAACTTTGATCTCATTACCTTCGTGGCAGTCTCCGAATGACAGCCTCGTCTAAGTCAAAAGGTCTGTTTGTAGCTGCAAGAACAAGTACTCGTTCTGTATCTTTGGTTCGTAATCCATCCCAATTCACCATAAATTCATTTTTCATCTTTCTCGTGCTTTCGTTCTCACCATGACTTTCCCTCTGCCCCAGCATGCTGTCAACCTGAAAGAAGATGCAGTTGAGTACAGGAGTTCAACCCATTAAATCTATTGCAATGTCGTCATGAAAAGCTTACTTCATCAACAAATATGACACTTGGAGCAATTTTATTAGCCAATGAGAAGACGGCCTTCACATACTTTTCGCTTTCACCAAACCACTGCAGAAAGAAAGGGAACTTAATAATAATAACAATAATCAATAACATAATAAAAGGTTTTTTTATCGCCAACCTTGGAAGTGATGCTAGACATAGAAACGCTGATGAAATTTGCACCAGCTTCAGTGGCAACAGCTTTTGCAAGCATTGTCTTACCAGTACCAGGCGGACCAAATAGTAGTATGCCTTTGCATGGCTGCACATATTCAATAGGCAAGTACTGGGTTCAAGAAATTTTTAAAAGACTAAATTTGCACCAAAAAAAGAAACTGATACGAACCCATCATAATAAGATAAAAGACAAGATAAAATTACAAAATAACTAAACGTTCGATAGATCTGGTAGCTCTCACAAAATGACAAGACGTTCGAAAAGTCTATTAGCTCTCCCTTTAAACTATTTTTCTCAAAAAATGATCCCATAATACTGTAATCTCCCTTTTAAATAAACAACAATTAAAATACTAAAAGACAACTCTCTATGAATACTAAAAGACATATTTAAATAGACACTTAGAAATACTTAGAGACAATTATAACAACTACGCTATAATTGCCCTTAATTGGTCTCTATCAAAAACACATAATGGAGGACAATTCTTCAAAAGAAGAAAGCAAAAGGAAAAAAAAAAACTATACAAGTATATATTATAAGACATTTTTTCAGAAAATAAATATATTTATAGAGTATTTGTTTCCGAAGAATGGAAATGATATGAAAAGCAAGAAATTTGAGGAGTATCTGGCAAGGACAGCCAAATGTCATCATCACAAGGAACATGATGGCCAAATATCAAAACTAAGTTGGTGGTATGTGGACCCAGAAATAAAGTCAAACATTCATGACCATATAAATAATGGAAAAAAAGAGAGTGACTGAAGGATATATTTTTTCCCTGAGCATAAACAAGAGTAAAAACCTTTGTTAGTTTCCCCTTGCAGAATAGTTCTGGCCTTTGCAATGGGAGCATCACTAATTCCTTCAAAGTATCCTTAACATTTTCCATGGCTCCAATATCATCAAATGTAACTCCAATGTCATTAGGTGGAACAACATCAGCTAAGAGTCTTTTCTCAAATTCGTTTTCAGAGGCAACATCCTGTTTTTAGCCACAGCCAAATTCCCATTTAGGATTAGAGAGAGGAAAGAGGTAAATATCAATCAAGGCAACAAGATTTACTGAGTAAAGGGGCCCCAGAAACGACTTCATAAAAAATAACTCCAAATATCAAATAACACAAACCTTTAGAGACTTCTTTATGCTTTTAGATTCATTCTGGATAGCATATAATAATCCAACCGCATACTCGATACTAGCAACACATACATAATTACTTATAAGCATATTAACTTCAATGTTCAAGCTATAAGATATTCAAAGAGAACGATAAAACTAAATATCAATTACTTCTCACTAGACAAGATAAGTGGATCATCAATATCAGCTGGAGCATTGTGCATTAAATGATGGCTTAGTGCCCACCCCACTACCTTCTTTGCACCTAATATAACGCAAGCCATGCAGAAACATTGTTTTTAGAAATAAAAAAAATTCAAAATGGTCATAATTAGCAATGACGCATTGCGCCATAACATACGCTCATCAGTTAGCGTTTGATCCTCTATGCATAGAGAACCTAGACCTTCACAATCCATTCCACACTGACCCAAGACCTACATCAATTGATAATAAAAAATTACATATGCATTCTAAACTTACTAATGAAATAAATATTACGGTCGAAACTTTAAAGAGAAAAAGATGATGAAGAAAAAATATATCATAAACTAAAACTTAAAAAAGCATTCAAACCTCATTATAGCCACAATATTACTGATACTTAAAATGACACCAGAATTAAAACTAAGACGTTCTACACCCATCTAAGCAGAAGTAGAATTGAAATAAGGGTTGTTAATCAATAAAATCGAAAGGTTGTATATATTAATGCCTTGTCATTATAAGAAACCAAAACTAATGCACTTGATTTATAGCATCCAACAGAACAGTACTGACTGGCTAGAATTAGGTGGAAACAGAAAGTTCAGAAACACTAAAGAAAAACACTTCAACAAATAAAACATTCAAAAACTGCACATAGTTCATATAACAATATCAATTTTTTTTCTGGTAAATTTGATGGACAACATTCGTGTAACTGTCCATATTCAACAAGAACACTCCTTTCCTGTATTAAACACAAAAATTTTCATGTCAAATTTGTGCAATTTGACCAAGAGGTAATGGTAAGGCCAATGATGCATTAGAAGCAGTGAAAATGAAACCTAGCATGCAGAGAAAGTAAGATAGTTGAAATTCGATAAACTAAAGAAAAACAGAGAAACGCTCACAGCTCTCAAGTGATTCAGGTTTTCTTTCATTTTCATGATTTCTATGTCAAGATCAAGTTGGTGCTTCCAAGATACAAGAAGTGCCTCGTCCTACGAGAATTCGGAAGGATTGTAATAAGCTCATTAAAGTAAATAAGACAAGAAAAAGAAATATTAATGTAAATTGAATTAAACAGACCTGTGGCATGTGAATTGTTACTTTATTCGGGAAAAGTTTTGCAAGCACATTCATTTGGGATTGAACTTTCTTCCCCGTATCAGGACCAATATCTCTTAAATTAACCTGGGAAATCAAGAATTGAACTTTCTTCCCCGTGTCAGAACCAATATGTCTTAAATTATCCTGAAAAATCAAGAAGATAAAATCATAAAAAAATATCTAAAATCAAAGAGAGACTACGAGAGAGAACCAATATGTTACTCTATCAGCGAAGAACATTGCTTCAAAAGTATATAAAGCTTCTATTTTTTTTTTTTTGGCTAAAAAGTACTGAAAAAAGATATTTACAAAAGAGTTGATAAAAGATAACTGAACTCCACGTGCAAAAAGGATTTCAAAAGTGGAAGATCTTTCTGCATAAGGAAAAATTCCTATATGTTTCCATATTGCCCACATTCCCTCTTTTATTCCCACTTCTTAGAGAAATTATGAAATTTTTAGAAAGTTTCAATTAACTGATTAAAACTTGCAACTTTGTCTCAAAAGTTTAGGAGTCCAACAGTTAGTACAGTTACTAAGAATGGATGAAAATAATTGGTCAAAATATTACACTGGATTCAGAATATCCTGCATGACTGAGTCATAAATCAACTTACACGAGCGATCAACGAGACAAAAATTTAAGAACTGATAAAATTTTGAAACGTATTTGTCATCCTATCACTTCATCACAAGTCGTTACAGGAAAAAATGACATGCAAAAGGAGAAAGAGCAAATTTATAGATATGAAAACCATTAAAGACAAAAATTTATAGAGTTGATATTTTAAGAAATCTTTGAAAGTGATGTTAAGAAATTAAAATTGATATCAAAATACCAGCAAAAAAAGTATCACTCTCTTCGTGATGATAATTACCAGGAAAGAGAAATCAAGATGACCAGTTTGGTTGGCGCCAAATTTTGTCAAAACCTGACCATCAGGATACAACTACAAAAACAAATGCATTGTAATTATTACTTCAATGAAATTACCTTGCAAGAAAATTAAAAACTGTGCATATATCAAGCACAAAAAGAGATGCTCCCGTTTATTTACCTTCTCCTGGCAAGAGTCTTTATGAGTATGAGTGTGAGAACCTATTACTATGACATTATCTGGAAGCTTCTCTAGTTTACTCTCGAAATCAGAGTATAAATGAAAATTCTTTAAAAGAGATCTCTCAGTGTCTTTAACAAACAAAATAAATGGAGAACTTCTGCTCACACAGTTCACTACCTGATAAAAACATTTTATAAAACTCATAAAAATAAAAACAAATTGGTGAAACAAATCCCATTAGATAAGAGGCAAAAAATTTACCGCGAACAGTATATCAATTAGTAAATTGTTATCTGCACCAGAGTTCTCCAAACAAAGATCAGAAGCTGAGAGAGAGAGAGAGAGAGAGAGAGAGAGAGAGAGAGAGAGAGAGAGACTTAGTAACTAGGGAAAAATGCTAGAATATTTTTGACATTGTGTACGCACAACTAGGTAATCACAGAAAAGTACCACAGCAAAAGAATCCATAACCTCCTTCGCAAAGACCCCCAAGATCCACCCCATCTGGTACGGGTATATCAAACTTTACACCGATCTTTGAAAAAGAGTTGCCTTCAAAAGTTAACAAAACCTTTCCTCGAGAAGCAATTGGCGGGACTCTACAACATAAAGAATTCATTACTTTTGGCATGGCATGACAGGACCTTCAAATGTAGCTAACTTCAAATATTTATAGATGTCTCATGAGAGCGAGACAACACATCAAACCTGAGTTCAGTGATTACATATCAAACCTGAGTTCTAAAATTGATGAAGCAAACAATAATATTTCCTTTGGAAATGCTCGTAATAGTACGAAGCATGCATGCTTCCCTACCCTTAATCTACGCTTAACTAAGAAACTAAACATTAGGTAATCACAGAGAAAAAAAATACAAATGGTACCTAAAAGAAGATGTTGTTGGATATAAACGGACATCTATTGAACCCATAAATCTAACTCTGTCACCTGGTATTTGAAAAGGTTACAAAATAGAATATCATAAATGTCTTAAATTGGAAAAGAGAAGAATAAAAAAGATAAGTCCTTAGGCTGCAGAAACAATTTAGTGCAACATACCGATCTTGAACAAGTAATTTTCTGATGTGCCTGAGGAAGAAGACATAGTATTGGTCTCCATCTTTGATCGTGAAATCAGTCTTTCAAAGGGACCATTTGCACACCTAGGACAGAGTTTTTCTGCAGTAACTCCATCATTTACCATCTCTGCTTCCTTTGAACACAAACCCTACAACACAATCACCATCGATGATTTTCATACTATATTTCATCTCTGTAAACGGGGAGGTGATTTTTGCACCAGAGAAATTTATTTATAACAAAGCAACTAAACTACAAACATTGTTACCGCTAAGCAAGCATTAGGTAGAATTAAAGTAACGCAAAAATGATTTGTTAAGATTTTGAAGGATATCTTACTCTTAAGATGGAATAGGTATCAAATATGAGCAATTTAGCACCAAAGTACTTAGCTAGTGCCTCCGCCAAAATCTCTTGATATAGTTCTGATCCTGTGAAAGAATTCACAATAAAAAGAAGAAATAATTCAAATTCCTAAATCTAAACATCTATAAATCTATATGCTTTATCAAAATAAAGAAGAAGTCCTACAAACCTTCAGGACCAGAAAGTAAAATTCGTGGATTTACTGTAGGTAGTTCTGAGGTATATTTTGCATGTTCTTTATGCTTCAAGTGTATGACAGAAGTTGCAATCAACACTCTTTTTGTATTCTCACTGCAATCACAACTAAAAAAATCAACAACTTGTTGAGACATCATATGCGATCATTAGTGATAAGATCAACAACTTTGCAGATATATCGATTTTTTTTCATCTAAAATTCATCTCATCTGTAAAACCAAATATAATCTTCAACATATATTATTAATATTTATATCGGCTAAAAGGTGATTGATAGTTACATTTAAGTAACCAAGCTTGAGCACATTACAACAAGTCACTCAACTAATTGTAATGCCCCCATCTGTCAAACATACATCTTCATCAGCAGATTCCTTAGTGGGAAGAAAATATTATATCAGCAAGATATTAAACAGCTGCTTTTGCACAAAGGAACTTCACTATTTTATCTCCAAGATATTGGGAAAAAAACTGATTTTTTGAATTTGCAAAATTAAAATATTATTAAACATTGTAACTAGACGCCAAAAATGGTGGACGAAGAAAAAAAAAAACAAAAAAGACAGAACTAAACGTAAGCAGTACCTCAAATAATAAGGGAACTTTTCAAAAGAAACTCCCAAGTCTGTGCCATCAACTATCCCAGCAAGAATGTCTTCTAAAATCACTTGACGCAACAAAGGTATGTCAGGAGTTGATGTTCGCTGCAAATGTCCAGTCCACTGGTTTCTTTCTTCCATTAACTGTTTACAGATGCTTAATTTCAGTTTACAATTAGTTGATGGAGCTACATCCTGAAGAAATTCCTACCAAATCATTCACCTCAGAATGTTTTACATTGCATGCCTCTACACCAGAGTCCATTTTTCTGTCAGGAGAACGATTCTTGTCGATTGTTTCCACATGTGCAGCTTTATGGCCTCCTAAATCTGGAGTTGAGATGGCTTCAAGAACATCACGAGCAGCAGAATGAGAAGGCAAATCAGTCCCCTGATGGATTTTACTTTCGGTCCTAGGGCTTGACAAAGATGCCGATACAGAATCAGCTGCAAGTTGAGATTCAGTTGTCCTTTGAGATTCAGTTGTAAGTTGCTGGAAAATCTAAGTCAATGAAAATTAAGGACACTACCACAAATAACAAAGTATATAATCAAAACAAAAAAGTGAAACCCGAGCAAATTAAGCAACTCCATTTACAATCAACCCTTAAAGGATACATAGGCATGGTTCCCCAATGCACTAAAGACTACCTCGTCACCCGAGTTAAGCATACATTGTGAATTATTTTTCACAATTAACCCATTTACAATCACTGATCCTTTGCTCCCTATAGTCTCTAGCACGGCCATAGTGGTTCCCTCCTTCTGCTCATGTATACCCACATGAAGTCTCACCAAAAACCATCCGATTGAAAATCAATTTTTCTTTTTTATAAGTAATCAGAAAGATATATATATATTGTTCACGAAGGTGAGCTAGAAAAGACGTTCAAACTATATATTAGTTCAACCATGCATATCAGTCTGCACAAGAACACTGGGGCAGTCGAACCACCTGCGTTTATAGTAGCAGCACAAACTTTAAATAAAGTACATCAAGAACTACCTGCGTTTGCTTTATTTTGCATAGAGTGTCACTAATAGTCTGATCTTTTAATGGAAAATTACTAAATCTGCATGATCCAATTGTGAAATTCACATGGGAAATGAGAATATTCGGGTTCTGTAGATGAAAAAAAGATGGAAAAGAATTTAAAAAATTTGCCAGAGAAGAGTCATCGGAATTATCAAGCATGAAATTACCTGACCAAATTGTGAGAGTAGCCTACACCAAGGCGTGAACGTCTTAAAATTTGAGTATGGCATACGAGCTAAGCGACTCCACGAAGGAAATGAACTACCTGGCTTTTCCATCATCGGAGTAGTACCAGCAAACCAAGACAAAAACCGATTCCAAAAGTTAATTTTACCATCACTTAAAACGAAACAGACTCCGTAAAGATTCGAGTTCAGTATAAAGAACAGCTACCCTCAGCTAAAGGTGAGGCCACATCATCAGCAGTTTGCATAGATTCGTCTTCTACAGCGCTAACACCATCTCCACCGGCGTTCCCGGTGATCTGAACATCCTCCGTACTACATTCTGCGGGATTTACCGCCGGCACCGAAACCGAGTCTTTTGAATCATCCGCCCCCGGCACCGGCGCATCCGACGTACCGGCATTTGCAAACTGTAAAAACAAAAAAAAAATAGCAGAAAAAACAAGAAACCATCTCAAATCCACCAAGAACTAAAATCTTTGAAATCAGAAGTGGAAACAGAAAGACCAGAATACGATTTCATAAAAACTACCACTTTCAAACGCTTTGGCGAATCAGACCTATTCTCTGAGTCTGAGGAAGAGGAAGAGGAAGAGGAAGAACGTTTACTCGAGTTATCAGAAAGAGAATCACAACTTCTCGTTGAATCCATGACTCACTTGCTCTCTGTTTCCCGCGTCTAGTTCGTCCTCTTTTTGTTTCGGTTTGAGAGAGAAAGAGAGACAGATGATATCCAGAACAAAATGGAAACTTCTAATTTATTTATAGGTAAATATTAATGGAAAATCAAATATTAATTCCCTTTAATTATCATTATTAACTAAATAAAAATAATTATTAATTACATCAATTCTTTATATTGTCGTGTCATTTATTTATTATTTTTATATTTACTACGTGAGTTTATTATTTTTTAAAACTCCATAATGAGTAAACGAGCAAGTTATTTTATATTTGAATATTCAATGTGATATATAAAACGTCTAATTTCCAATTAATTTTATCCTTTAATCATTTATTTATTAATAAAATAATTAATAAACATATAATTTCCCGCCCATGAGGTAAAATTAACATACTACCCCCACCAACTACTTCATGAGGTAAACTCGCACGTGTATTTTATAAAAGCATTTCAAGACAGAATAGAAACTGAAATTTCACGACAAAGTCTGCTATTAAACCACAGATCCATACAATTGAACAAACGAAACTCTCAAGTTTGAAAAAGTAGAATGCGATAAACTGATTGTCAAATGCAAAAATTTATAGCTGCTTTCTGTAAACAGATAAATCTTCTGCTGCTTCAAGAGGAGGCACCGCTACGGATAGCTTGCGCCTTGGTCTTCCTCGGTGCCAGCTGAGTCTCCGGCTGCAAACATGATCAAATGTTAGTGGTAAATCAGCTCCAGATTATAAGTTCTTATTATGACTTCCTTCCTATTTGAATTTGGATTACCTCTTTTTTGACGGGTTCTTCCTTTTCTGATAAAACTAACTCGATGTGGCAAGGGGATGACATGTATGCTGTTAAATAATTTCAATATATGTCAGGAAACACATTAAAATCGGATTATCATGTGTGCATGTGAGTAAGAGTGGCTAGGAGAAACTTACAATTAATTCTTCCATGAGCACGGTATGTTCTACGCCGTTGTTTTCGAGCTTGATTCACTTGGATGTGAGAAATAATTAGCGAATCAACATCCAGCCCTTTAACCTAGCGGAAAAATAAAAACATCAGGAATGCAAGGGACTAACAATCAAATATGAAAATCTAAGAAGAAAAGCCTAGAAATATTAGACTAACCTCAGCATTACTCTCGGCATTCTTGAGCAAATCCATAATAAACTTTGCAGACTTAACAGGCCAACGTCCTTGACCGTTGGAATGACGATTTTTTGCCTGAGCAGTACGCCCAATCCCTCGACAGAAGCGGCGGAATGGAATGGCCTGTTTGTGAGCCAATACATCTTCCAAGTAACTTTTAGCTTTGGTCAAAGGCAGCTTTCGAATAGCATGGGCAGTTTCACGAGTATTCTATACGAGAGAAAAATGGAAATTAGCCCTTTGATAGAAGATGCTTATCAAGTTTCCAACATGACAATTCCATAAATATTAAAGAAATGAGTGCAAGTCTATACAGGCATTTGTTCAGGTTTGAAGATCATGCAGTACAGAAACATCATTTTTTATCAGGATTACAAACTAATTAATGTATATATGACATAAGCTCGTCTACGACACGCGACTTGAAAGATCTTCAGATGACATTACAAAGTTAACAGTGGATAAAAATTAACTCTGACCGGAAGTGTACAAACAGAGGCGTAGGCCTGATTACACAAAAAGTGCTAAAAACTAAGAACACAAGACAATAAATTACCTTAAAGTGAACTCGAAGATCGGAGCCTCTGGCTTTGCAAGCTGAATTAAGGGCAACAATAAGACTATTAAAATTCCAAATCAATCTTTTTTTATGGATGCTGAAAATTCAGAACACAACAGCCACTATAAACATTTGATTCACTCGGATTTGTTTCATAATGACGAAAAAGTCCCCTCATTTTCGCAGCAACCAAACGAAACTAAGCACATAAACTGGATGAACAATAAAATCGATAGACTAAGAACAGAGCTGAATGAACATACATTTGGTTGGGTTGTCCGGCTCTTTCGAATACTTCACCTGGAATCCCAGAAAAAGAAAACTTAAAACAAACAAGAATCAAAGCAGCATACAAATCACAATATAAACGTATACGAAAACCAGAACCAACCATTGCTGCTGCTGCTGCTGCTGCTGCTGATCTAACCGGCCGGCTGCTCCTCGATCCGAACCTCTTCACAGAATAAATGGAAGAGATAATGTAGCAGTCGAGGTATAAGAGAGCGAGTGAAACCCTAGAAATCAGCTTCGAGGTTCAAAGCCCAACACTTTCTTTAATGGGCCTTGCTTTTGGATCCTTTGTAGAAGCGCCGAGATGCAAATACGTGACCTCTCAAGGACCAATCTGCAATTACATACCAACAAAAATTAATTTAAGAGTAAAATTTTAAACTTTCTATTAATACTCATTAATTAATCAGTATAATTAATATCTTATTTTAATTATTTATAATTTATTTATTTATTAAAACATAAATTAAAATAAAATGAAAATATCAGATTTAACCTGTGATAAAATTAGTGTCAGCTTGTTAAACGTAATAATAAATACGTGGAATTGAAATTGTCTAAATCCAAATCCAGAGGTTCAAAATCCAACAGCGCCTACGCGGCTAAATTCCTCCATTTTAATTTAATTATATTTTTTAAAAATTGTTAATTTGAAGTATTATTATTATTATATCATGCATTTTAATTTTATATTTTTACATTTTGTCTAATTATTATTATAAAATATATTATTTTAACTATTAATAATTTAATATATTTACTAAACGAATGAATGATGTATCAGAATTAGTAGCATTATTTTTTGACTGATGGGAGAATATTACATCAGATTCAGTACGTGAATTGTTTATTAATTTCAATTTTCTACAGCCGGATAAAGAAAATAGTGAACAATGAAAATGATGCGGAGTTAGTTTAAAATGAGTTTTTTTGTCACTAAAATAATTCAACAGAAAAACTATATTGTAAAATAATATTTGAAAAATAGATATCTTCAAATTGGAAAAGTAAACATCTTTATTTTGAAAAAATGATATTTTATTTAGTCAAATGTTATTGTAACTCGAGAATCATAGTAAACCCTATATATCAGATGGTTTTCGCTGACGCATAGAGAACACTCTCTCTTCGCGTTCCCACTTCCCACAGAGGAGAGAGAGGGACAGCGACTGTTTAAAAATGGCGGCCATTTTTTATTTTCTACGTACCGATCAAGGGCTGTTCCCGAAAGTTTTAGCTTTTGGTCGCCATTTTCGAGTTTCTATATCTAGATATGGCTGCCACGACCGCCGGAGTTTGCTGTAGTGGGGAGGACCGGGTCATGGCCGCAGCTCAGGAAATCGTTAAAAGCCTCAATACTCCTAAAGAGGTTCGCGAGGATATGCTCTTGATCTTCTCCAACTTTGACGATCGGCTCTCCAAGATCTCCGATGTTGTTCATGGTGAGGATTCTAGAACTGAAAATGACCGATTTGAAGCCGCCGAGAAGGCGATTCGTCGTTGGGACTCCGGCTCCATATCTGTGCGTCGTGCTTCTAGAGATTGGGACGAATCATCGGGTGAGTTCCTGTCGGCGGTGGATGAGATCCTAGACCTGATCGAGAACCGTTCGATTCGGTGCGATTCTAAGATCATGGATCGAGCGGAGAAATCAATCCAGCTTGCGATGTCTCGGCTAGAGGATGAATTCCGTCACATTCTGATTCGAAACACGGTCTCTCTCGACGCCGAAGGACTCTACGGTTTAATGCATAAGGCCTCAGCTCCGTTCGTCTCCGTTGGTGACGAAATTTACTCTAAATTCGAAAGTTTTGCCGAGGTGGATCGCGGATCGGATCGTTTCGACGATGTCTGCATTGACCTGATCCATCCCAATGCGATCGTCGAGCTCCAAGAGATTGCCGACAGGATGATTCGAGCTGGTTACGACAAAGAATGTCTTCGCGCCTACAGCACCGTCCGAGACGACGCTTTTGACGACTGTTTGGCAATTCTCGGCGTCGAAAGGCTCAGCATCGAGGAGGTTCAGAAAATCGACTGGACTGTAATGGATGAGAAGATGAAGAACTGGATTCAAGCAGTTAAAATCATGGTTCGCGTGCTTCTGTTGGGGGAAAAGAGGGTCTGCGAACAGATTTTCAATTCGTCGAATCAGTTGCGGGAGATTTGCTTCAATGAGTCTGCAAGAGCATGCGTGGCGCCGCTGATGAATTTCGGAGAGACGGTGGCGATCGGGAAATGGTCACCGGAGAAGCTATTCCGGATATTGGATATGTACGAAGCATGGAAAGAGGTTTTATCAGACTCGCAGACAATGGCTACGGATCCAAAACTCATCGATGGGGCAGAAGCTGTGTTAACCGGCCTGGGAAAAGCTGTAAGATGGACATTTTCAGAGTTTGAGAACGCCGTTCGGAAGGAAACTTCCAAGAAAGCTCCGATAAACGCAGAAATCCACCCACTTTCCCGGTACGTGATGAATTATCTAACGCTACTCGTCGACTACAGAGACACCCTCGACTCGCTTTTAGAGATCGAGGAAGACGATTTTCTTGACTTGCAGACTGAAAATGGCGGTAATACACAACTGGAAAACAAGTCTCCGACAGCTCTGAAAGTGGTCTTGATGACATCCTCTTTAGAATCCAACCTCGAAAAAAAATCGAAACTTTACAACGATGGATCAATGCAAGATGTATTTCTCATGAACAACATTCTTTACATAGTTCAGAAGCTAAAAGACTCAGATCTGGGCAAACTTCTGGGCAACGACTGGATTCGCAACAGGCAACGCCAGATCCGCCAGCACGCGACGAGTTATCTCAGAACCTGTTGGAGCAAAGTGTTGGCGAATTTGAAGGATGTCAGCACCTGTGGAAGCTCAAACAAGGCCTCGAAAATGGCGCTGAAGGAGAAGTTCAAGAATTTCAACTCGGGCTTCGAGGAAATCTACGGAACTCAGACGGCGTGGAAGGTGTCGGATGCTCAGCTCCGAGAAGAGCTCAGAATATCCATATCGGAAAAAGTACTTCCGGCCTATCGCTCCTTCGTCGGACGGTTTAGAAATCAGCTAGAGAGTGGGAGAAATAGTGGGAAGTACATAAAGTATTCGCCGGAGGATTTAGAGAACTATTTATTGGATTTGTTTGAAGGATCGCCTGCTGTTCTTCATCACATACGACGAAAAAGTACATAAAAAAATACATACGGGTACCTATGCATAATCCATTCGATGTTTCTTTGTTCTTTGCTAAAAATTGCAACACTTTTGTAAAATAAAGTCATAGATTATACATCCAACAAGTTTCGTATGTTCTGCAAAACCACCTCCTCTTGCAAGTTTTCCAATTTGTTTTTTTTTCTAAAAATCGACTAATTTGTACCATCAAGGGTTATTTCTATCGGAATTGACAAAAACCGGATTTTTCGAACGACAATTCTAACACAAAAACTTAATTGCTACGTCCCCAAGTTAATGGGTTCGCCTGCGTTAATCTATTTTGAATAAATATGATTCTATTTGTCATTTAAAAAGAAGGTAACCTTTTATTGAACTCAAAACTTCAAAATCTATACAGAAAAAGCATCTCAAACAGTTAATTTTGTCGCACAATTCACTAATTTACCAAAGTTAAAGAAGGAAAAACCCAAACCTGTGTCTGAAAAGGCCGAACTGTTCCAGTCCTGTGCTCTCAGACCCGGCTGTTTTGAGGCAGTGGGAGGACACCATCGAAGAAATCGCCAAAGTAGCCACGGGGCTCGTGTACGAGCTTCGAGATGATGTCTCTTAACGTGATTACTCCTTCGAGATTTCCATCACTGTCTACCACATACACTCGATGCACCTTCTCGGCGTCTAGCATCTGTATTGCTTCTTTGATCGTGTGGTCCTTGTTACACGTGATCATGCCGCTTAGCATTGGCGAGACCTCACGATGTTTCTGTAAGTAGCTTCTAACGGCTGTCAGGAAATTCTTCGCCGTTATAGACCTGTCATTCATTAAAAAAAGCCGACTCATCTAATAAATCTATTCACCAAACTCCAAGAAATACATTCTAAAAACAGTGTTTGAAATAAGCTTGTCTAAGCTATTTCCAACTCTTTTCAAGAACAATAATCAAACCCACCCTTATGTTTCCAGCTTACTGGTACCATCTTTTAGTGATGCAAAGTTCAATTTTTTTGAAATATCATGGGATGATTTCTTCAAATAGAAGCTTTGATTAAACCAGAAAGTCTATTAATTTATTGAATCATAAAAATTTATACAAGTTTAAGTCCGGTTACGAACCTGTAATCGTGGTAGATCTCTGGGGCAGCGAGGAGGAACTGAATATCCCGTAAACTTATATTACCGATTGCCCTGCTGCCACCACTTTCAACAACAGGCACACCTCCAACCTTCTTTTTCCTCATCAGTTTGAATGCTTGAAGCACCGGCTCATTCTCATACACCTGCCCAGTGGCCGAAAACGAAAGAAAATTTCAGAGTAGTGCAAGTTATGACCTTAAATTACACCATCTATGTTTACACAATAATTTTCAAAATATGTCACGGGAATGAATGAGTTAAATTCAAAGACAGTGCAGCACCAGTGATCTCCTCTCTAGTCTCTGGCATTTTCGAACTCCGCCAATCACGCGATGGAGTTCAAATCGTGGATGGAAATCAGGTTAAAACAATAAAATGAAAAATGTAGTATACACACGCTAGATTTGATGGCTAAATTCACGTGTTATCGGTAAATGATCTCAAACGTTAAAATTTAAATTACAATCCATGTATGTAAAATAAACGACTTAAATTAGAAGACAGGGCAGCACCTTGACGATGGAGCTAGGGGGCATTGTGGGAAGGCCGAGTTCCGAGAGTTTCTTCTTCCCCCAACTTTCGAACCATTCAAGGCCAGCACATTCTGCGAGCATGTGAATAACAGCTGATTGAGTGATTATATTATCAATCTTTCCCTCCCCCAAGTCTAACACTGGAATGCTCTTCATTTTGTACTTAGAAAGCAACAACAACATCGTCAAAAACGAGTTCGATTTCTGCAGAGCCAGGAAAGGGGCCCATCGGAAAGATCCCGAGATATCTCGAACCTATAAACAAAAGTTAGTATACGGTCTATGGTAATTGCTTAGGAAGTAAACGATTACATAACCAGAATCAAACCTTTGTGTTCTTATACAAATCCGAAGAAGTCAGAGACTCGAAGAAGCCTCCTGAGGTTGTTGCAGCAGATTCTGGGCCTAATAATCCGAGTTCGAAGGGAGAAGTTACTCCATTAACAGCTGCAGCTATAGCTGTTCCACTGACTGGAGGAGCTGGACTTCTTGGAGATGGAGGTTCCGACTACCACACAGATTATGAGTGTTAAATTACCACTCATTTTGAAAGTTTAAATTGTCGGGGTAGACGGCAATTTAATCATTTATTATTTCTTAGAAGATTCGATAAGGTATTATGAATCATCAACAAAACCATGAAGATCATGTCAAGTTATAAAAATAAATTATGTTTTTCAAATTGATGTCGATAAATTCTCAACTAACATCGTTCATCGGACGAACAAAGCTCCAAATATGGAAAAGATCAGTTCTGTTCTGAAGGTTGTTACTCTTTCAAAATCAACATTGTACGAGGATGGCTAACTATGAATGGTAGATTCTCCAAAGATTGGATTATGATTCTAACCTGATAAAGAATCCAGACAGCGATTCCGGCAAACTCGACGATACCGATGTATCTGTCAATCCAACTTGCATCCTCAGGTGCATCAACATCCACCACAGGAGCACTGAGAATTTTATGTTGAGACAGAATCTGAACGGCTTCTTCTAAACTGGCATCTGATTTTATCTCGATTACTGATTCAAACAAACCTAAAACTAATCAGAGTTTGAAAGGATCAAGCAAATGTCATAGAGCAAGCAATCTTCAAATTTTGAAGCTTCCTAAGTTGTTCCAACTTATCGATCGAAAATAACCTCGAAAATAAGTGTCGGATTCGTAAATATAAAAGGCTTCTTAAAGTTCCATCTTTTTTGTGGTGTTCTTTGTCAAGATCTATCAGTTTTCAAAGAATGAAAAAATTTCATCGTGTGTAAAACAAGAACAGAACCTTGATCGGAAGGTGCAGGAGGAAAGGCAGAAACAGGGATTTCTTCGAAGCAAGCATTAAGCTTCTCAGTGGGACTGAGCTGTGGCTGTTGAATATCCCACAAGTCCTCCACCTGCATCCCCACCTTCGCCTCTGGACTCCTCGGACTATCTCCGGTCGACGCCATCTTCATCTTCTTTCTCTCTCCTTCTCAAAAACCAACTTTCTCTCGCCTTGCTCGCTAATCTGACGCTGACATAAATAACAGAGCAGCAAGTAGAATTAATACTCTGCGAAGCAAACTGGCTACTGTTGATTAAATTGATCAATCAGAACCGTCGGCGTCGGAGAGACTGATGAAAATGAACAACGTGGATCGATGAGAGGTGGGGAGAACAATCAGTGAGTAATGAGTGATGGACGCGATCTTTAAGACAATGTCTATCCGATTGTTCTCTACGAGTGAAACAGACTTTTATCCGATTTTTGTTCTTCGCCACTTGGTCTGGTTTTCTAACGTTGACCGGCCCGTGGTTTTCGTTCTTTATCATTGACTGTCATGTAAAAGCTTACGTGGCGCTTTTATCTGTGTCCGTGTGGACGCGTGGCTGCTAGAGAGTTTTATTCGAATCAATTTTGACGCAAGTTATTTTATTACCAAGTGATAAATTATTTGGTTAGGTTAAGTGAAAGCCCACAAAGAAGGTCAGGTGAGGCTGAGCCTATATCAATAGTTGTGTATGGTACTACATTATTGGAGAATATAAAAATTATATAATTTATAAATAAAATTTTTCTCTATATTTAAAAAAATGCGTTTCGGGCTGAGCATAGTACAAGCTCTGTACCAAATCAGATAATATTATACTCGGAGCACCGAAAAACAATACAAATGATATCAGAGATACTATCTAATCGAAAATGTACCAAACGAAGACGTTAGGTCTTGAATATAATAGATTGTGACAGTCTGTCATGCAAAGACAATGACGGTCTGTTGAAGTTCAATTCACACTAATTGAAGTGCACAATCGTACATTGTTTTGGAATGTAAAAAATAGATGATTTATAAGTAGAGTTTTCATCTATACCTAATACAACGTATTTTATGATTGACCCCAATAACAAATATCTGCAGGCTCTAACCCAAATGAAACAACACTGTACTAAGAGCACTCGAATATGTTACGTGTTAATATTCATAATTAATATCGTATTTTAATTATTTATAATTTATATTAATTATTACATTAATTAACAAATGAAACATAACACTATATCCGAAAGCGAGATAAATGCGTACAAGTAGAAAGCAAATGTGTTATGAAAATCCAAGTTAACTAGGCATATTTATTAAACATTTGTACCCTTTGGATTTTGGTTCAATTTATGCATAGACGCGATTTTAATTTTTAAAATCAGAATTTTTTGTACAGTCTTTCGTTCTAAAAAAACAAACAAAACCTTAAAATTAATTACTTTATTCATAAAACGATACAATTTAATCACAAAACTCGATACCAAATTCTTACTCAACGTAAAACCCAATAAAGCGCAAAAACATCATCGAACCAAAACCAAAATCCAAAACAAATTTCTCCGAGTTTAATACCTCCACAAAATTTAATTATCGATCACTAATAATAGGAATCAAATTTTTTGCATAGTTTATTTTAAAATTTTCAACTAAATTCAACGTTACAAAGTCAAGATAACAATTACTTCGACAATGGCGATTTAGTTCAAATTCTCGTATTTGTTAACAAAATCTTTGAAGCGTTTTTCTTCAACCCAGTATTCTCTTCTTGCTCGTTGATCAAAAATCATATTTTACGACAAAATGCTAACAAATTCATCGAGGAAAATATACATTAATTAAAACTACATTATATCGAGAATTACGTATAAATTTTTTACTAAAAACATAGGAGATAAATTTACACAGAAACCCTAGTAAAAAAATATACGAAACAGATAGGTTCGGCCGTAGATTCTCTGAAAATATCTATTATTTAATTTCTCGGCGATATCGATCAATGGCGGGAAAAATAAATAAATAATATTTATTTTTCGGATAAAAGAGAAAATTTGCTCCTGCATTGCGGTTCGTAGGTCAATTTTCAGGTTGGACTATCTTCCTCACTCTGGACTCGAGGGTTCATTAACCATGGATGCCTCCTCTTCTCGCCAGTACGATTCGCCTTCCACAGTTTCCGGTGCTTCCAAGTACCTAGCCAACCTTCCCTCTCGCGGCTGCGCATCGTCCTCTACCGTTGTTTCGTCGAATCCGGTGGGTTTACATCTTCGAAAGTTGTACAGCTCTTTAAACTTTCATTTGTTGGGTTTTGATCGTCAGTTTCTTTCACATTTCTATTTTTTTTTTCACGAGAACGTGTTCAAAAGTAGTAAATGGCAGTTTGTAATTGCTAAGTGGCGACGCTTTTTCTAGGGTTACGCAAAGTTATAAGAACACCCACTGAACTTTGAGCGAAGCTAGCATTACAGAGATATGATTAGATTAGTAATCTTTGGTTTTGGATCATTTGAGTTTCTTTAACATTTTGTTGATTTTAGTAGAACGTGTTTAAGAGTAGGATGAAAGTTTGTAATTGCACAGTAGCAACCCCCTTTTCTAGGTCTGCACTAGTTTAAACGAGTCAAGCTAACATTTCTGAGATGTGATGAATTGAATAGTATTGATAACCTCGACTCCTTTTATTTAGAGGGTGATTTTTGGTGCAAAGGACCCCTGTATAAACTATTGATTTACCCCACCGAAGGAAAGAGTGACAAGAACAATCTAAGGTTAGCTGCATTCGAATGTTTACATCTTAAAACACAATTCTTGCGCGCATAATCGAAATACACCTAAAGATATGGAGATGGACCAATTTTATCACACATAGTTTTCTACTAACACCGTCAACTGACATAAAGTTATCGTTAGTTTTTTTAGTCAGATGCTTTTAACTTTCAATATTCATCCAAGGCATTTTCAATGTGGTGAGTGTTGTAGCCATAATTTGTTTAAAGTTTTTCAATTTCTTGGATTGCTGCATTCTTTTCTTCTTTTTTGCAGGCCAAAAGCTAATCCAAACTTTTTTTTGCTGCGAATTGACACAGGGTGGGATGCGAGTTTATATATGCGTTCATGACACAACACCACCAGGTTGCTTCTCTTTCATGTGACGTAGGAATGCTTTTAGTGCTGTATAAATGTAACTTTATACAATTGTGGAGAGTTTTTTTTTGGTAAATTTGTAAAAAATATTGATTTTGTTCGTCAAGCATTACAATTGGAATGGTTCCAACTCTCATTAAGATGTTTCATAGCACATTAGCATGAAAGAGCGCATTTATTTTACACTCATTTTATAGATAAATTCTTTTTCTATTGCTACAAAAGTACAAATAGATCAGATATTAAGGGCAAGTGTCGAGCAGTGACACAATCGGTCGATGAAGGCTTAATTCATGTAGCAGCCCATACTGAACATATTAGTGGACAAACCGAGTTATATGTAGTAATCAACTTGTTCTCTGTAGAAATATGTTCCACTGTGTTCTTTTAGTATGGTAGCAACCAAAGATCACATTTCTCATCTAAATTCTAAAATGTGCCAACTAAGTACATAGAGGACCCATCCTCATATGCATTTCCTATGTATGACTGTAGGAGACTTGGAGCTTTCCTGAATTTTCATTCAAACTATTGGAATGATGTGATTGTTGCAAACCACATAGACTCTATGCAACCAGGTTTATATGGAGTTAGAAATTATGAAGATACATTGAATGCTCAGAATAACTATTTTATCATAGTTGGCATGCTGAGATTCATAACTAGATTCTGTTCTCTGTCGCCACTTCCACAAAATATGAGATCTCTATGGTTCCCTGCACTTATTGCATGATATGTCCTGTCCTGTTAATGAGTTGCAACAGAAGTATTATTTTTCTGTGATTTGATATTCCATCTGCTGGTTCTCACATTGCATGCTGAAATTTTCCTTTGACAGTCAGTAGAATTTCATGTAGAACTTATACTGAATGTTGACACTTCGACTGTTGTCTTTATATCCAGATGAACAAGATATCAAAACAAACCAACAGAACATACTCATTAGATCCCTCATGCTTAGAAATAATAGTTCGAGGGATGCGAAAGGTGTAGCTGTGACAGAACCTCCTAGGAAGAGGTACTCAAGCCCTTTTCCTATACATATTAAATCACATTTCTTTATGTTGAAATATGAATATTTTGTTGCACATTACGACTTGGGTTTCATTCTACAAATTTTTTTCTTATTAGCTTATATTTGTTGAAAAAGTTCTGCTACATATAATCTGAAAAGAAGTACACACTTTTGGTGGGCATTTAGATCCTCATTTCCAGCTGTCTCGTGTTTTCTGTTCTCAGGGGTCCTGAAAGAGTTTCTGATAGCAGGGGTAAGAAGACAAAAACCCATGTGCAAATTAGTTCGAGCCAAGGTTAGTTCTGATATCACTCTGGAGTTGGTTTCTTGCATAATATGCTGGAAAATGTGATTATTACATTAGGAGGAACGAATTTCAAAGTACCATTTAATTTCTGATTCATTGGTTGGTATAATAATTTTGTCAGAATAGTCTACCTATATAAACAAATGGTCAATTAAAAAACTCTCCTTAGATTTTTTCTTATTACAAAAGAATTGGAGTGGCTGTGGCCATAATTATATGTAGAGAGCTTATATTTGAGTCTTGTGTTGAGCACTGTTAGACACCCTTTTGCATCCTGTTATTTAGAATGACTTTAGATACAAATGCAGAGGGATCGAGTAGTAAGGTGTTGTCCAAGGACTGGCAAAGCGTAACTGTAGATAGGCTGCGTGCCCTTCTTAAGGAAAGAGGTCTTTCTGTTAAAGGGAAGAAGGTAATTTGCCAGTAGATTGTTGTATCTTGTAGTTTCCTTTGCCCACTGCCTTGACTCGTTTGTGAATCTAAACTTGCAGGACGAGCTGATTGCTCGATTGAATACTGTAGATATTTAAAGGATAGTTATGTAGCTTTGGCATCCAGGAGGAACAAGGCCTTTTTTTGTACCAATTTTCTTTTTTATTCTGATTGTTGATATTTGAACCTGCCCTTTAGGCCTTTATTTTCAATACATTAGTAGTATCTATGATATCAGTTAAGAATCATTAAAGTTGTGTTGCTTTGAGAATTGTAAACCGAATCTCATCAATACACCTGAATCCGAACTTCGTCGGTAATCTCAAGAAAAACTTCGTTGGTAATCTCATCAAATGCAATCCACAAGCAAGATATGAAAGAGAGTATTGAAATGGGTTAAAAAATCCTCAAGACGAGATGTAAAAGAGAAGAAGATGGAAGCTCTCTCTCAAACTATGAATGAATAATTTCAAATGTTTGATCTTAGAATTGCTAATAAAATAATCTAAACTAATACATCCTAAATAATTTCGACACCATTCGTTCTACATCTAAGAAACAGCTCCCAAACCGGAGTACATGTTCAATCACTGCAGAATAAAACTACATGTTCAAAAGGAAAATTCTCAATCATCTCAGTGTGATTCTCTCTAGTTGAGGAAAACTGATTGTTTACTAATTGTCATAACTAGCACTATGTTTGGAATGAGACCTTCTCGTCCTATTCTCTTGTACATTTCCTAAATGCAAGTTGAAAGCAAATACTCAAAATCATGCAGTAAACAACATTGAAGGAGAGGAATTTGCAGTCCGGAGCTGAGATATTAGACAAAACTCCTCATTCACGTGCTTCCAGGAGTGTCAATCACAGCAGATTTGCGGTGCAGGTATCGAGTAACAGCATCATCTACCCTGTAATTACACGGAATTAGCAAGGAATTAGTAACGGTATCATCTACCCTGTAATTACACGGAATTATTAGACAACATTCCCTACCTCTTTTCTCTAAACAACATATATAAAATGGACAAACAAGTTTTCATCTGATATGCAGTATCACCTTGTTAAGAAGAATAATTGAAGATTTTCATAAATTTACACTCAATGTGTTACAATAACTAACATTTTTTTCAGGGAAAAAGCAAAAGATCGGAACTGTTTAGTTCAGAATTATTTAACTAACATAAACAACATGATTTGGACAGCCACAATTATTTAATTTACAATTCAGGACAATACACTATTCATTGCCATTTTGCAAGGCAGTTATTGGGGAGGTGTTTTATGATGCTTTCTCCAGTTATTGAACCTTACAAGTTCATGGTGATAAGCAACAAAATGGCAAGAAATATTGATAAAAAAATAATCATTCTTAACAGAGCAACAATCAGTTATTTGAAATAATAATAATTTTATCTTGTGCTTCGTGAAAATTACTTTACTTTCCAGGAAGCATTCCCAAACAAAACCGATAATTACGCTAGAGCTTACCATGACTGATTGTAGAAATTGGAGAAGCGTTCTTTTTCTGCAATTTGTTTTATATCACCAGCAGCAAGCTTTAGATCCTTGCTCTGAGAAGCAATCAAAGTATTGATAAACTCGGCTGGAGATTGACTGAATCCAATGAAGAAAGAGCGCTTTCGATTATGCTCGTGTAACTTTTTTATTGCACCACTTATCAATTCATCACATGCATCAATTTCTTCATTACTGTCTGTGTTTGCTAAGAATGTGGACATTTCCTTGCCCACAGGGATGGGCACATCAACCAGTACATCATAGCAAGTAGTTCCAACAGGGCAAGTTCCAGAAAGCTTAATTTTATGCTCTATATGTAGAGGTCGTGGTGCAGTCAAATGCTGTGATAGCTTGTTCGAAACCATTGAGAATTTCATCTTCTCCTCCCCAAACACTTTCTGAAGAGCTGAATCACATGCAAAGCACGTCGGGTCATTTGAATTCTGCAACCTTTTGACCTTTACATAGTGCCAAATTGAAGCTAGAATTCTTGGGCGGGTGTCCATCTCAAGCCCAAGAACCTCGGATAGTGCCTGTGAAAGCTTAAATTTTTCAGTAACATAATTCATTTCCAGTCTAATAACTGCAGAGAATTCCTTATCTCCTTTTCTCTTCACCTCAAAGCCTTCATGAAGTACAGGTGAACGAGCAGACACCCATTGAATGACATGATTGTCTGGATAAAGGCTCTGGTCCAAGTATATGGTAATGTTTTTGAAGAAAGATGAAAATTTTGGGTATGAGTTGGATTTCTGCAATGGTTCAGCAATCACGGGATCTCTTCCATCTTCCAGTAACCTTCCAATTATCTTAAGTGACCAAGAAGAGGGTTCTGAGGTCTCGTCTGGACTAGCTCGAATTTGATTCACAAATGTATTGAAGACGTAAATCCGAAGCGTTTTCTGGTCACAGATGGGGTTTTTAAGGGACTCTTGAATGTCAATCTTCTTTCTTGCCAAAGCATCATCGACTCTAGTTTCAAACTGAAGCAACTGAGTATAAATAGCTGACTCCGGCAGAAGAGCAGCTACTTTCTCAGGTATTTCCTTGTCAGAGTGCTTCTGCTTCTTTCTACGAGCAGCTGGGGTTAGCTCCATAGTTTTAAAAGCTAAAGTTGAGTTAGTATTAGACGATCCTGTAGGCCGAGAGGGTGGCTTCTGAGAAACCCGCTTTGCACTTCCTGTGCCAGGTGTTGAAACTGAAGGTTGACCCCCAAAACTAGTAGTATTAGCACTATGGAGCTGGGCAAGAGACTGAGCTTGAGTTTGCAACTGAGACTGAAATTGGCTGTGCGGGGCTTGAACCGGTGCCTGCGCTCTAGCATGTGTATACTGAGATTGGGTTAGTGCTTGGACTTGAGGCTCAGATAACTGAAAGTGGCCTGTAAAGTGAGATCCACCTTGAGTTTGAGGTTGAGGGTGAGAAACAAGAGGGGTTTGACGGTTAACAGGCATTGATTGAGAAATTATCCCCGGCCCTGAATTCCCAAATTTGGATAGGGTTGGAATACTCCTCCCCACATTATCACCCGTACTGTTATTCACTGACATCCCTTCCGATGCTGCAATAAGCTCTCAGACAGTAATACTCTCCACTGAACAAATGAACTTCCACCAAAATCTATCGAACCGTATTCAGCAACTCAAACCAGATTTCAATCATGATTATCTCCGCAAACACTATTTCACTCAAAATCGGAAGTTCAATAAGAATTAAGTCCAGTTGTCGCACGATAATTTCAAACCCTAACAGTAGGCAGTAGCGACGAAATCAACAAATGAATGAAAACCACCTGCAGACCTAGAGACTTACAATACAAGAGCAGAAACTCATGTTTGAATCCTAGAGGCCAATTAGGAAGAACAAAGTCACAAACAATAGTGAAAGAACAATCTTGGGTGATGAAAGTATGCGCAAATAAAGGAAACTAACCGAGAATTTATATTCTTTTCCCTGCGATTTCCATTGTCGAACAACTTTCTTGATTTCTTCTCTCCGCATAGAGACCAGGGAACGAACCCAACGAATGATTCTCTCGGGTCTGTCTTCTTCTCGGAGTAATTTGCAAAAATAGACCTTTTCATTTTGGTCTATTTCTTTTTTGAAATATAAACCTACAATTCTTCAAATTCATTTTATAACCTTATGAAAATAAGAGCAACAATTGTCTTAAAACTCTTAAAAATGAGGTTAAAAATCAAATTTTCTATTAATAAATTATATGTATTTACTGCTTTACCCTTAACAGTTGACGAATTTGCATTTTCATGCCCCTAAAAATAGGCCTAAAAAAGTCAAAACGACGCGTCGTTTCTAGGGTTTCACTCGCGTTTTAACCCTAACCTCTACTGTTCACTCCCATTTTTACTCTGTTGAGATTAGGATCGAGGAGCAGGTTGCCGGTTGGATCAGCAGCGGCAATGGTTAGCTCTAGTTTTCGTATACGTTCATGTGGTGATTTTGAACCCCGGCTTGATTCTTTTTGTCTTAAGTTTTCTTTTTCTGGTATTCCAGGTGAAGTATTCGAGAGAGCCGGACAATCCGACCAAGTGTATGTTCACTGAATGTCTGTTCTTATTTTACTGTCTTTAAGTTCAATTCCTGTTTTCATTGCTGGGAAAACTAGGAAACTTATTTGACATTATGAAATAAATCGGTACGAATCAATGTTTTCTATGTCTTGTGTGTTTACGAGTTTCTCAGCATCAGCGAAAAATTGACGTGGAATTCTACTATTCTTGCTGTATTTAATCATTTGGTTTCTTATCGCCTTTAATTCAGCTTGCAAAGCCAGAGGATCTGAACTTCGAGTTCATTTTAAGGTATTTTACTGTGAATTTGAAACTTTTTACTTTTTATTTTTGTGTGCAAATTGCTGTTTACTTCGACTTCGCGTTGTTGTTATTACTTGCAACTTCTGAGTTTTATGGCGTATTTTAAGAAATTATGGACTATGGTTCTTGTTCTTGATGGCTTTCAGATCTGAACAAAGAGCCTTTTTGTATTGCACTCACATCTTCTCAATATGATATAGAATTTTCATTTTAATCTAAATAAGCATAGTTTCTAAAATTACTCATGATGCTTTCTCTTATCTTATAGAATACTAGGGAAACAGCCCATGCTATTCGAAAGATGCCTTTGACCAAAGCTAAAAGGTACTTGGAAGATGTTTTGGCTCACAAACAAGCCATTCCATTCCGCCGCTTCTGCCGTGGGGTTGGGCGCACTGCTCAGGCCAAAAATCGCCATTCTAACGGACAAGGACGATGGCCTGTTAAGTCTGCGAAATTTATTATGGATTTACTCAAGAATGCCGAGAGTAATGCCGAGGTGAGTCTAATGTGACTATGCTTTTCTTATTAGATTGTCATTTTTTATTGTTATTTCTTGTATTCAAGATGATATTATTTCACTAGGTCAAAGGGCTGGATGTTGATTCACTAATTATTTCTCATATCCAAGTGAATCAAGCTCGAAAACAAAGGCGTAGGACATACCGTGCTCATGGAAGAATTAATTGTAAGGGACTCACATGTTAATCATAAGCTGGTTTCAATGTGTTTCCTGACTTGATTTGATAATTTTTTAACAGCATACATGTCATCCCCTTGCCACATTGAGTTAGTTTTGTCAGAAAAGGAAGAACCCGTCAAAAAAGAGGTAATCCAAATTCAAATAGGAAGGAAGAAATGATATGCCGAAAATATTTCGAAGATAAAATACGGATTTATCTTCTGATGTTACGGGATTTGCAACTAACATTTGATTTTGTTTGCAGACTGAGACTCAGTTGGCACCGAGGAAGACCAAGGCGCAACCTCTCCGAAGTGGTGCCTCCTCTTAAACAGCAGAAGAATTATCTATTTACAGAAAGCAGCCATAGTTTTTTGCGTTTCTTGTTCCATCAGTCTATCTTAATCTGCAGAATTGATTTACTTTCTCAAACTGAAACCAATCACAAAAGTTTTGAGATGGAAGTTTAAAATTTAAAGGGTCTTCCCAGGATCCATTTGGCCACCAAAACTTATTTGCAAATGACTTATTTGTATACATTGTTTGCTTCGCTTATTGTTAACACTGGTTTTCTCGCTAGACATGCACATGTTAAACCAGGAAAATACTCAATGGGTGTTGCAATTGCCAGCCATGGTTAACTTATGAGTTGCAACATAAGCAGTGTTTGAGTTGTTGTACTAACACTATGATTAAAGACAAAACGAGGGCAATCAGCTCTCTTTGTCTAATTGCTTTTACAGGGAAACTAGCAAATTCTTGATGCATGTTGGACATTCACACACAAAAAAGAGACTTTCAAAGCATAGATCTCTAACTGAAAAGTTCAGAACTTTGACATGGGTATGAAAATATAATTGGAACAAGGGTGTGGAAGAGCAAGTCTTTAGGGCCCCTCCCACAGCAAAAGAGCAATAAAAGAAGTAAAGGGTAGATGTAAAAGAACAAGATTTGGTGAAGGGCTTAGTTGGAGGCCATGATACATAAAATCATTCTTATAAGCTTCTACCCTCTCAAATGGGGTTATTATGGAATTGAGGTCATACCCAAAAAGCTTCTAAGATAGTACACAACATGGATAGAGAGATAAAGAAGAGAGAGAAAGAGAGGTCCTTGAACTTTCACATGCCCCCATTGCCGACCTAAAATCCCTACAACTTTACCCTTTAAAAGTAACGTTTGAATGAGCTTCAAGGCAGCATCTTTTTGACAAATAGATACCAACAACCTACTCTTTGACCCCATTTCTCCCTGCCTAATCATGGCGCCTTCTCTCGTTACTACATTTTCGGATACGTCCTTCTACTTCTAAGTTGAATTATTATCGAGGAGGAGGACGACGACGACGAGTGTATCTTTGAGTTTGAACGTCTCAATTATTCACCTCTCTACTATTTTTTTTTTTAATAATTAAGCTTAGATATTGACAGAATAATGTTCAATGTCACATTAGACCATCACTAAAAACATAGTATAATAATAATAATTAGATAATAATTTTTAACCATTTGAGTTTTAATGGCCTAGTTGATCTAAGGCGCTAGTTCTGCCCCGAAAGAGCGTTGGTTCGATGAAAGCACAGTCGTTTGATCTTGATCGACCGGTCAAGGTGGGCCATATGTAAGGCTGATAGGGCACGTGCCGACCAGGATGAGCGAGCTGCTTTAACAGGGAGAGGGCCTCCCTCCCATGTCCATTAAAGCTACACTCTGAAACTTTGAATACTTTTTTCTTTGGAAAAAATTCTTGTGCCACTGATGGAAACATGATCAAACCATAACGCAAAAATATAAAATACTAACGATTAAATGTCAATTGACGCTATACTTTTAGTACAAAATTGTTCGTTTTACGCCGAAGCCGACGCAGTTTTATTTATAGGATCATCCCAAAACACGTTGAACTAGTTAAGGAGGAGAACTCTACTTATAGCCGTGTGTTTTCCAGTCTCTTAGACGACTTGGAATTGTGCATCTTTACTGTTATGAGTTGGATCTTCTTTGTCTTCACACGGCGAGTTGTCAGGGTCACCCATTAATCAATTTTATTTTTACTTTTTGTATAAATATTTTAAACTAATATTAGTTGTGTATTTTAAACTAATGATTATAATATATAATGAATGATGCATATACGTGATATTGGAGTGTAAGAATGAAGTATAAATATAAACACTTTAAACTAATATTTTAACGATTAATTTGTTAATATATGTCTTCCATTTATTGATGTAAATTATTTATTATTTAAATATTCGCTAAATATGTTCTTATTCATGAATAACAATAACATAAATTCAAAAGGATAATTAAAAAAAAGAAAGCATAGTTCTTAATTATAAGAATCACTTCAAAAATGAGAAAAACAAACTCCCACCACGTTCCAACATTTCGATCAAAATAACACTCAGATGACTCTCGACACAGAAGAAACGATTTTTGATAGTTCCAAAGAAAGAGCACGGGTGTCACGATCCGGAGAAGAATCTAGACAAAAATACCAGGTCGAACAACTCGATCCGGTTTTGTCAATTTGCGAGGGTCATTATTACACAAACAAACCCACATATGATCAATTGCCAATTCTTAAAAAGGCAAAGAAAAGAGAAGTCAAATGATTTAAGTAATAAGTAAAGTAAAAAAGAGAGAAGGAAGCAAAGACTTCTCAAAAAGAGTCCCCCCCTCCCAACTCAACGTACTCATTACTCAATAACGTTATCTTTTATCTCTCCCCCTTTTTCCTTTTTCTATTATGGAAATTCTATCGATTTATCGATCCGATCGGCTCTTGATTTAGTCGAATAACAACGTCGAGTGCGTAATATATGTTTTTTCTTAGGCACCCGTTTAAGTTTAAGGAGAAAAATCGAATACCGACTATCATAACTAATATCTTCGATTCGGTTTGGTTCCGAGCATTAGAAAAACTAAAACCGGGTTTGTTTTTGTTGTTTCAAAAATGGTTGTAATTTGATGATATTTTGAGCTATTTTGCATGGAAAGGATGGGAGAAGATTGTAATTTAGGTCATAAAATGTGGTGTATAAATAAGACCAAACTTCTGCCCGTAACACTCTTCTTACACACAGACATTGTTTCCTGTAACCGCAGCTTTTGTCCATGGAAGAAGACGATCATAGAGAGCTCCAGCTCCTCCCCACACCTTGCTCTTCCATTCCTAACGTTTCTTCCCGGTCGCCGGATTCCTCCCTCGTTTTCCGATCATCGAACGATGGGCCTTCGCTCGACCTGCAATTATCGATCAGCCTGAGACCGATCCCGGAGAGTGGCTGTGTCGAGGCCTTGAAATGGCAGGCGGCGGAGCAGGTACGACTGGCGGCGATGGAGAAAGCGTATGCAGAGAGAGTGAGGGAGCTGACGAGGAGAGAGATGGAGTTGGCGCAGTCGGAATTCGCCAGGGCGAGGCTCGTCTGGGAGCGGGCTCGAGAGGAGGTGGAGAAGGCGGAGAGAATGAAGGAGAGGGCAATCAAGAAGCTTGATTCTTCGCGCATGGAGATCACTTGCCAATCTTGCAAACAAAGGTTCCAACCTTAATTCTCAATCATACTTGTTCTACTTTATGCAACTGGTTCAAAAAACTGTTCATTCCAAACCCTTTCGCCTCGTCTGAAGTCGATTTCTTCTTCTGTAGCGGTCTGTTTTGAGGGAGAAGATCAAGTGCAAGACGCAGTTAAAGAAATGGTGGAAATTGAAGCGTACCCTATTGAATTCGAGACTTTTCATTGCAGAATTTCTAGTTCATAGCTGTATTTTGGCGATTTTTCTTTGTATAATGATTGTAATAACCATGATGGAAACATGTTTCTCGGTCTTCAATTATATGTATACTTTTCTCCAAGTTAGAACTTTAGCTTTTGCAAATGCAAAACACTAGTTTATACGTGGATCTGAACTCTGATCATTATAAGTGTTCACTTGCTGCAAGGTTGGATGAATTTCTAATCTGTGTACTGTCGGCCTGCGGCTTTTAATGATGGGTACGCACGTTTTTTTGTTATTATTGAAAGACAATAAGATCTTCATTGATATCAGCAAATCTCACACCAGAAGCTATGAACTTCGGGTAAAATTTTTAAACCATTTTCTGTGGACACGAGTGGAAGTATGATTTCAAAGCAATTATTTATGATCCAAACAAACTTCAGGTGATTCAATGGCTTCTGTAGAAAACCCCATCTGGGCTTTGATTTTCATCATCTGTTGCTGTGTTTAATCTTGCAAAGTGAAATATTTGTTCATAAACAACAGAATAATGCAGATTGAAGATTTATAGAGATGGAGATTGCAGATTGAAAATAGGATAAAACTCTATTTCAACTTCATGTCTTGTTTTATTTTAGGATTTGTTTACGGTTGATTAAATTTCCTTTACTTCATGATATACTGCAAGAATCAACGACTTAAACTGTCTTAGATTAAACTATTCAGTTTTTCAAACTCAAATTTCGGTTGAATCAGTTTGATATTACAGTCAAGATCACAAAAAACCCTAATTTCATTCAAACCGTTAACTTTCAGAAAGAAAAAACCACAAAAGAGAAGACCTTAATCAATTAGCGAAAGAAATGATAAAATAGAGAATTATCTTTTAAGCAAAAAGAATGCTGTATAAGATGATAATGATAAACAGACGTACATCTGTATTCTTCACAAAAGACATGTTCTTTCAGTGATCTCATAATTCATCTCCACGTCCATTTGCATCGAGAGATTAGAATTATTTTGAAGTACAAGGTACAAATAAATCATACGATGCAAATCCGGTATCCGTTATTATAATATTGTCAGTTTTCGCTCCGAGTTTGCACGATTTGATTCTCAAAGTTCGAATTTTTATTTACAAACGACTCTCGAAATTAGTCGATAGTGCACCGTCTCAGCTTCACAAGTTCAATTTTTACAAAAGAAAAAAGAAAGAAAAGAAGAAAAGGTAGAAAGCAGACTCAACGAGTTAAATCTGACGCAACAACAGTCAAGTTAGGAACGTTGATGTGGATAGAAAGGCAAATGAATCAGAACAAAAAGGTAGAAATCGATAATCAACAAGAAGACGAACATTTTGTATTCGACTTCTTAACCTTTTTAAACTCATCGAAAAACCATGTCATACCCACTATTTTTTGTTCCGGATTTTTCTCAAAAAAGTGAGATTTCATAGAGATAAGATGGAAATCTGTCTGGGTTTTGATCTACAGCAGGAACCAGCAACTGGGCTACGTTGAAGCTTCTGATGAAAATCAGGCTTTACGCTTGTCTGCGGAGCCTGAGTCAGGATGGGTGATCGTGAGTCTATTTACTGGTGACGCATTGATTCTTCGTCGAAGATAACATTTTCAAAAAGATCAAAAGTTTAAACAGAGAGAGAGAGAGATATATGCATGGAAATTTATGGGCATAATCTTTGAAATCTAGCATTTGAGATTTCAGTTTTGAAGAATATGCATCAACTTTCAGTATTTTTAAGAACAAACTATTCGCTTGGCAACGATCCTCAAGATTCTCAAAAGTTGGGGGTATTTTAGATGATTTTTCACTAAAACATGCTAGATATTCTGTTCTTATGCTGAAATATGAATTCTTCATCCAAAGATACAGGTAAAAATCAAAACTTTTGTACAATTGACAGAGTAGAAGACAAGAAAATCAGTCATAATTCAAAACATTCAGGTAAACAATTGAAAAAGTGTTTGAAACTAGTAAAAAAAGATTGATGGAGTAGTACAGGTGGGTAAGATTGATAGATACTGCTATATTCTGACAAAAAACAGGAGGGTTTGATGGACATAGACAGCTTGTCCTCCATATTCTTGAGAGGTAATTGTTGAAGAAAACGAAAATCTGAAGATATGAAGCAGAGGACCATCAACTTGGTTTCAGAGGAGGGAGAGAGAGAGAGAGAGAGAGAGAGAGAGAGAGAGAGATGTGTAGGACATGCATGTTTCCCGAACCATCATACCAGTCATAATGACATAACCTTAACATTTGTCTTTTCATTTTGTCCAAACGCCCCCTATCAAGATACTGTTTTCTTTGCTGACAGACCAGATGATCGTTTTTACAAATTCAATCCATGCATGCATGACATGTATGTACATATTTTTGTGAGTGTATACATGCATATGCATATATGATCATAGATCGCCGTGTGTATGTACGTACGTGTATATATGTATGCATATGTGATCGTGTGTATGTACGTATGTGTATATATGTATGCGTACGTGATTGTAAAATCACACTCACAAAGTGCTAATTTCCAACTCAATTCAGAGCTAGATTGTTCTCCAAATTCTCCTGCATACCATGGAGTTAGATTGTTCTTCCAAGGAGATAAACATTGGAATTAATCACATTCTTCGTTGGTATTTATGGTGTGCCTATACTTTAATTTTATATTTTATTCATACTTTAATTTTATATTTTATTTTTCTTTCTGACGTACGGTTATGTATTATTTACTCATTGATTTATGTAATTTATTATTTAAATTATTTATATTTTACCGTAGTACGAAAATGTGATATTAAAGTATAAAATTAGAATGAAAATATTGCATAACCCTTTCTTTTCTGATGTAATTTGAGGCATAACTTCTTCGGGTTGAGACTTAGAGAGCGAGAATTTTGTGGATACCACTAGCACCTCAATCAACCCTTAAAATATCCGAACTCATTAGTTTATCCCATCTATCGAAATGATTGGTCTCAACTAGGGAGAAGAACTGATAATACATTAATCCGTCTATTCAAGTTCAATATTTGTTTGAATAAAATACTAAACTAAATCCATACGACTACCAAAAAAATTTTTCTTTTTCCAACTTTTCGACCTTCCCATGCAGTACCAGGGGACCTTCTTCCCTTAATTCTTTCCATTCTTGATTCTACCAATGAATAATTTATATTAAGTCACAAATCCTACGTGCGTGTGTGTATATGTGTGTGTATATGTTAAATTTATGCTCAGTTATTTTGAACGGTTGACTCAAACAATACCACCGTGAACATTCAATCCTACAATGGAGTGTGGGCAGAGATAGATGGTGTAAATCTCCCGCCCTTAACATGAACACCACCTTTTTCAAATGATGAACACGTAATTTTGATGCACCAAACAAACCAAGGAAACAAAGTGTACTATTGGTGAAGTGAAAATTCATGTTCATAGTCAAACTTGTAACATTAACTTACAGAAAGATTAAAAATTAACAAATGTGAGTGATTCGCTAAGCTTTCTTCTGCTAACATTTGGTGCATGCAAGGTTCCCCTATAACACCTGCTACCATCTGAAATTCAATATCACAAATAAAATAACTGCTGATATCATATTAGGCAACGAGGTATATAATCATATTGGCAACCAGCAGCAAAAACAAATGGAAAATTAAGGTAATATATGCCTCGAAGAAATTACATGACTAGGTAAGAAATTCTCTCATTTGTTTCTGAAAGTATCATCTAGAAGACGATTTCCTAGTAACTTAACTATTCACATCCATAATTCATATATATTGAGTGTCTATCCTAACTTGTTCAATTTGACTAATCTTGTATGGTCTTAGAGTCAACTACCGGGTTAAGCCTCTAGAAGACTGACTTTGAACTCATCGTGGAGCACGTCCATGGCTTGTCAATTATGCTAATCATAAGGGCATGCCTAAACTGATGAAATATGAATTACTAATATCAGTTTGAAGGCCAACTAGTACCTAACTCGAGTAGACAATGAGGGAAACGAAAAGGGTCGATTAATGTACTAAGTCACATCTACTAAGTTAAAAAATTTTAACAGTGCTAAAGACCAACTTAAAGAATTTAAATACACAATTCTATTATCATCTTCCAACAAGAATGGTTGCCTGTTACACTCCAATATCTACTCCAACATCATTGAAACAGCGGGATAATAATACTTAGATAACCAAATCTTAGAGATTACAATGAGTTCAGAGGCACTGGAAACTACACTCCCCCATAACAACGAAAAAAATCAGAAACTTTAAGTACACATGCAAAGATCAAAGCCACAATTCCAAGTTCATAAAAAGAAGAAGAAGAAAAAAAAAAGGGTCTCTATTCGAAGAATTACCAAAATCAACCAGATCCGACGATTATATTATTGATGGGAATGAAAATCAGCTTCACAAAGAATCCAACGAATCCCATCACAACAAATCCGATAGCCGTACGGAATGCCACCTTTGTGAATTCTACAGCACAATAGACAATGATATTAATCATATAAAATCGCAAAAACCAAATCTCGCAACCCCAAACCCTAATTACCAAATCCGATGCTCGGGCTTTCCACAAAATAGGTGGAAGAGAAAGCTACCTTTACGATCAGGCTTGTGACATCTCTTGACGAGGCGCACGCTGTCCTTTGCGAAATCCCTGAGAGGGTCGACGACAGAGTCTAGGGCATCCATTCCGAGATAGAATTGGAAATTTCAAAATTCTCTTCCCCAACGTCCTTCAGTTCGCGTATTTATTGGACGCCGTGGACTAATATTATTTCGACCAAAAAGACGAAAGTGCCCCCAAGCTGAAAATATACGAGATGATACTATATTTATATATTTTTACTTAATTAGAGAATAATTATTACTAAATTAAAATTATGATTAATTATACGAATAAATAAGTAACACATTGCGCAAGAGTCTAAATCAACCGCGCAAACATAAATATAAGAATAAGTAAACCATTGGCAGATTTTGCAACTCGAACGGGAGTTTTTGGCCGAAGATGGGACAAATCTAGGTGTTTGTTTGTTGTTTTATTACAAGAGAATCTTTGTGTTCGTGTTTATTATTTAAGATTTAACGGTTTGTTAAAATACCGTAAAATGTATTTTAACTGCTTAACTTAAGAATCAATAGTAATAAATATTATAAACATTTTTTTTGGACCAAAATAGCTATTCTGTTTTAAGCCGTTAGATAAATTGTCAATTTATTGTAAAATTTGTTGAATGTCTCGAGATTTTTGTTTGTAATTGTCATTTTAATCCACTCAAAATACTTTGCCACCATTAATTACGTACCTGATTTTGAATACAAAAACTCAATTGAACTGTTTCAAGTCTTAATAATATATTATGATATGAAGTATCAGCTGAGAAATCGAGTGAATCAAGAAAGTTATGAAAAATTAAAATGACTATTTGAAAATCGAAAACACATGATACGCTGGACGAAATCTATCAACACGAGTTATTTTGCTAATGACCGAAAGTACAAAGATAATTTTGCTTACAATTAAGCTATCAATTTTTCTCCCTTGACAATTTCTTGCTGATGACCGACCACCCTCGGACAGACGAAGTTTCGTCCTGTGCAACTTTCAAGATATGCATGCTGCGAGTTACTCTGACTAGATAAGTGCACTTACATTGTGGATGCTTTTACAGCAAAACAATTATGTTAGCACCAAGAACTTGTCTCGGCAGCTATGTCCGAGCTCAGCTCCCGGTATGAGCTTCCGAGAATTCAAAAAGAACGAAAGAAAGAAATAAGGCTAAAACTATGTGATCAATCTGTGTGGCAACAAAAAAATGGATCATTCTGGATTCTTAAAAACGAAGACAATTAGATTACCAAAACCTTACTATGCACAAGCATTTTCCTGTCCTCTGGATCTTTTCCTCCTATATACCTTCGTCGTTCTCTCTTCGGTTTTCGTCTCTTTCTTCATTACCTCATCTCCTTCGGCATTTCGGCCATCACCGTTTGCGACATCTTGCGAATCTTTGATCTTTATACTTTCGGCCACCTCACCCTTAACTGGTGTTTCTTTTGCTTCCTGAAGAGGAGTGGCTGCTGGATCCAGCTCCCGGCAACCAGCAGGGGCATTTCGACCTTCGACGCCAGTAAGTAAGTAAGACGGGATCTGGTGAGAGAATCGAAACATCTCTGCTCTTGCGATTTCCCTTTTTTGGTTCGGGTCCAAGTGCTGCCGAAAAACTGTACTGAAACCAACGACTTTAACAAGAGGAACAATGACTACACCTCTGTCTTCGTTGTAATCTTCGATCACTTCAACCATATCATATTTATGTATAATTTCGTCCGGCGTAAACTGATTCCACTCCGGCGACCAATTCCTGTACAGAGCCCATACCTCTCCCTTCTTAGGATATATGTGAACAACTCCTCTACTGCCTTTTATCCATCTAATCTCGTGTGAGAAAGAATTGAGATATCCATTGACTTCACTCTTTCCTATCCAGAACTCCCCACTAGTCTTGGGAAATCCACAACCAACCCAATTCAATGGTGATAGTTCGGTATTAGTTTTGGAGTTAAGCCAACTTATCCGCATCTTAAATGGTTTCAAGGATATAACATTATGAATCATAGCATAATATCGAGGCATTCCGTCATCGTCATCATAAACTGCCCAAATCTGATTACTACAAAATGATTTTTCCGTTCGATCTTTATCAAAATCATGGAAATCTGGATCAGGAACAGTCATAGAGAAAGGATCTGAGCCCTCAAATACAGAATTCTTGCCGGAATTCTGACAGGAGCGTTCAAAAATCAAACCATTCTTGCTATCCACATTCTCTTTTAGACCTGTGGAAGCATCGAGTTCTTTATCCGTATTGCTCATAATCTTATCAGAAGGCAATTTTTCTATATTTCTCAACATCTCTTCCATTTTCCATTCTTTAAGCTTCTTTCGGATCTCACTCCTTGCTTTCTCAACCAGCATATTTCGTACTTCATGCTGTGTAAGCTCCCGTCTATAAATAGATCGATTGTTCCTGCCAATCCTAACTCTTCCTAATTCATGTTTATGGAAATCCAATGTACTTCCATTTGAAGTCCCCACATTCTCCGCTGCCCTTGGTTCTCCTAAATCTCTACAACGACCATTAAAGATAGGTTTAGTTATGCGTCTGGTTTTCTTGAGCTGAAGTTCTTTGGGTATAGTAGAACCATAAGTAAAAATTGACTTCTCAAAAGGATAAGCTTCACTGTGGAAAGACTCGTCTATCGTAGCAGACGTAGAAGCATACTTATGCTTTTTCTTCATCTGTCCAAATGTTGGTCCAATAACATCTGAAGAAGCTGATCCAAATAAACTCAGCGAGGGGCAAGATTTTCTCCATGATTCATTCGTTCCCATATATCCAGCTGTTCCTAGCTTTGAACCAGAAGATGATGTGCTTTCAGCATCATTCGATGTTTGAAGCATATTAGGCCCCAATGAGAATGAATCACCAGAATCTAAAGCCGGTGCCGGAATTTCAACAGCCAAAAAAGACAAACTGCAGTTTGAGCAAATGAGAGTGCGATTAAGATAAGTTCGAAGATACTCAAACTGAACTTTGCATGCACCGCACATAGCCCAAAATGTGTTCTTCACTGGACGAGTAGATTGCGGAGGTCTGCACTGAGAAACACTTCTCCAATTCCGAGAGTTGGAGTCATCATTTCTCGCAATATCATTTATAACATCCCGAGCAGCAGCTGATGATGTGTTTAGTTTTTCATCATAAACAGTTCGCTCAGCTTTATTGGATAGTAAACTCCAAGCTCTGGAAATGAGTTTAAATGCCCCATTCACACCAACTGATTGGTTTCTGTCGGGGTGAAGACCAATGGCCAGTTTTAGATAATGTTGCCGGATTGTGTCATCATCGGCCGAAGGTTCAACTCCGAGAACCTTGTACCAGTCAATCTCCCCATTGGTTCTTCTCTGAACAGAGAGATAAACATTGAGAGTTGTATGAAGTTGAGAAAGACCGTCCAGTTCGGGATACAAGTTCTGAGAGATAGTGGCAAACTTTTTTGCACCAACAATATCTAAGTCTGCGAGCTTCTTCTCGGCAACTGCCTTCGCTTTAGTGGCAATCTCTTTATTACATTCCATCTTCAGAATGTTGGTTGAGCTGCTTTTTGAAACGTAATGCTCTTTTCTGAACTTTATCTGAAAATCACTGCAACAAAAAAAAATCTACATTCACCTTTTGTACATTGATAAGGAGTCAATTTACGATGAATTTTACTTTGATTGACAGGTTGGTGAATTCATTGCTGATATACAGAAAAAGATTTAGCCAGGCGTAATGAAAAGATGAATGTTGATGAATACTCCTTCGGATTAATAGAATATAATATAATTGCAAAAGAAAAACTCAGTAAAATCAAGAACAATTTATTATAACAGAGATGACAGGATAAACAAAGAGTCCATCACAGCCAAGAACAATTACAGTATAAATATTAAATTAGGTAGGGAGTGATCCCACTGATCAAGACGATAAACACTAAATTCGATGTAATGAAACTGATTCTCAGATAATCTCTCATCAAAAAGGCACTCAAAGAATCTTTAAGCTTGTAATGCAAATCATTAAAACGCGAACAGAAGAAGCGGTTTCAAAGATTCAATCAAAAGCCGAAAGAGCAGATACCCAACTCAAAAATCGAATCAAAATCAGCAAAATAAAATCGTCAAAATTAAAGCAATCTGAATTCGATGAGCGTCAAAACAAAATAGTCAACATTGCATTGCGAAATAATCGATTACCTAATCATCAAAAAAACCCTAGAAAGCCCCTCTCATCAAAATCTCACATAATCCTGAAAATTCTATACCAAACAGGGAAAGAATCAGTGACAAAAAATAATAGAAAATTATAACGTAAAAAATCACCCATTATTAAGAACTCAAACCATCGGAGGAAATCGAAGAAGTTGGGCTAAGATTAAGCGTCTTCTCGGCCGCCCGGCTGCCAATCGCAGGTTCTGTATTGCGCGAAAAATCGCGTTTTTTTCTTGTCCGACAAACATGCAAATTGAGTTATGCTTTTGAATTTATACAGTTTGAGAACAAAAATGACTAACCATACTATTGGTTAGTATTTAACTCTGGTTAGTTTGATGACGTCATTCACATGTTGCCTTAAAATTTTTACCCCCAAAAAAAAAACATTTCCCATAAATCTGCGCTCTTATTTTATATTATTAAATCTATATGTTTAATGTTTGTTATGCTTAATATTTTAAGATTAGTCCGTGTTTGTCTTAATTTCATCTGATTCAATCTATATTCGTCTTAATTCTAGCTTTTGTACTGCAAAAGGAAAAATTATTGCTCAACACGAAAAAAATTCTAACAATTTCTAACATAAAATCGTATAAGACTTACGCGAAGTTTGAGTTTATTGGTAGAATAATCACGAGTGTGACAATATATCTGTTTAAAAATACGATAATTAAAAATAAATAAATAATCTAATGAACATTATATATATATAATTATGATGATAGTGTTAAGATGATAAATTCTTTTATGAATTATGGCAAGTAAATTTACCTTAATTGGAAAATACCCGGGTAAGAGTTTGAATCAAATATGTTAGAATTCTTAATTCCTTTGAGTCGGGCACGTGAGTCCGGATTACGCATCTCATTTAGAGTTTTAATTGTTTGTATAAATTTGTAAGAGAGTGAATCGTAAAATTTATGGTTGTATTTTGATATTTACGGATAAATATCTTTATCTGCTTTAGATATTTTCTCAGAAAAGAGTTTTTACGTTAAATCTTGTGTCAAAATATCTATCTGAACAAGATGTCGATATGTCCGAGTGGTTAAGGAGACAGACTTGAAATCTGTTGGGTTTCGCCCGCGCAGGTTCGAACCCTGCTGTCGACGTTCTTCACTTTTAATCTTCTATTTTCCGATAATCTCTCTCCCTCATTAGTCAGTCCATCTCATTGCAAATTAGGGTTCTTGTCTAAATTCTCTGATTTCGGTTTTAGATCACGAATCCGCGACAAACTTTCCGAAATTTTTTGTTATCGACTTCCTGATCGACCTGAAGCTGTCTCCAACTGGTCTATTCGAACACCATGGAAGAGAAACAAGTTAACGCTGTTATACTCCCCAAAACCACGCAGGAGCTAGCGGTGGAGGGCCTGAAGCATCTCGAGGAAACGGTAGAATCCGCTTTTCAGATCCTCTACTCCATGAATGACGAACTTTGCAACCCTGCTTTATGGCCTACGACTTCTTCCACGACGACTCCAGCTTTGTCTTCGGCCCCTGCCATTTTCAATGGGGCGTCCTCGCTCTCGGCAAACGGATGTGTGATTGGGGAATCTGCCTGCGACAGCGCTTCCCATCACGGGGAAATGGTTGGTGGTGGTAGTGGTGGAAACGGGGGAGCTCTTGAGGATGCTCGCTTTCGCTATAAAAATTCGGTGCTCGCTCTTCGTGCTATTCTGGCTGCACTTCCAAATTCTCAAAAGGTATATTTCTTACTGCGATATATAGTTGAACTCGCCTTGAAATCTGACTGGAGAAGGGAAAATGTTAAGTGGGTTATAACTCAGCTGTTCACTCATGGTTAATTGATGATATTGGAGATTACTGTTCCAAAGGTTCGACAAGGTATGTAAATTGGAGATTGGAGGCTTTTGTCACCCGTTAGAACCTATTAGATACAACAATCTGAATTGCCAACTTGTGAAATATCATCCTCTATAATCATTTACGCTGTAATAAACTGGTCAAAAGATTGTCTATCTATCTGGATAAACCATGAATTTTTAGCTTGATAGATATGAAGGTTTTGTTGATAATATGATACATTTTCTTTTTATTGAAGTTCAATTTCCTATAAAAAATGAAGATTTGGTAAGTAATATGATACTTTTTGCGTTTGTAAATTGAACTGTATATTATGTCTTTAGTTACCATACTATGATGATACTTTCTATTCTATTAATACTTTGTCTGCTTCAACTTGATTTTAAATGAGCTGATAAAGTCTTTGAAATAAAATAGGCAAAAGCATTTGAAAGTGAACAAACCTCACCAGCTGATCAAGACAACTACGAGAAGTTGGAAGAGAGATCCGCTAAACTCAAAAAGGTATTAGTTCCAAGCTCATAATTCTTGTTATTTGATCTTGAAGGTCTTCGTAATAAAAAAAATGTGGAGGCCCCAGATTAATTTTCCTGGATGGCATGGTATGCCTTTATAAATATTTGCACTTCAAAAAGGGCAGGATTTGGTTAGTTTTGGCGTCTTGGTATCAAATATTTGACTATATAATCAAAGAGTCAATCTAGGTTACTCTAATTCTTGTCCTTTGAATTTAAACTCTAACCTATCGCTTGTTCTTTTATCTATTAATTTTAGTCTGAAATAATCAGTGACATATTAAACAAATGAAAAAGTAACACACACTGTGTTAGTTAATAATGTAAAATTTTAGGTCAGCTTAGTTTTACTCCATCAAAATGCTCAATTTGTATTATCTTTTAGAACTGTTTGTTCTAAGAGTTGACCTGTCTTTAAAAATGCTATATTTTTTTTCTAAGCAACAGTTGAAAGGCATTGGTTTCCTCAATTATTTTACTCATTCATTCTTTGATTTTTTTTCACAGGAACTAATGTACAAGAATAAGCACCTCAAGATTCTTGTAGATCAACTAAGAGATCTACTAGCCGACATCACAATGTGGCAAAGTCCTTGTTCTGTCTGAAGTTGGATGAATATCTCTACATCTTGAAACATAATACTGATACGATATTTCTCAGATTGGACACTGGTTCAGGTGTAGATTGCAGACAAAATGAAGAATATTGTGAAACATCAGCTGTAAATGGACCAGCACTGATTTTTCTCAGATTGGAGGATGATTGAGGTGTATATCGCAGACGAAATGAGGTATGTTGTGAGAAGTTTATTGTATATGGACAATAAATGAATTTGCATGCACTATTTTTTCAAGTGTTCTTAGAGTAATGCATGAGGTTCGGATATGATTAACTTTTCGATCTTCTAAGTTTCCACCTGAATTTCTTTGCTATGCGAGTATTTTAGTCCAATAACTCTAATTGTATTGCTTATTGTATTATTATTTGTTTTCAAAAGTGATAATGTATGAGTTGAAAATCGCTGCGGCTTTTTTGCGCTTCCTTCATTACCTTTATAGCCATGTCAAGCACTTGCATGACTTCTACTTGTGAGTCCACAAAAGTGAAACAACTCGATCACTTGAGCTATCATCAAATGTCATAATTTTCATTTATAATGCTTTAAATTACAGGGCTTGCGTATAAATATTGACATCACTTCATTCTTTGATAGGGTGAGGAAAAGTAGGAAATAAGCTTAAATATGTCCTCATAATATGGATAAAATAATCATACCCTTCTCTTTAGGTGATTGATTAGCACCTTTCAAGCCGAAACCGCTCACGGATTAATGAGATGAAACTAGCCGCTCTAGTGTCAATGCTTTCGTCAGAGACAAGTAAGTTACAATCAGTAGGACTAGTCGAGGAAGAATCTTTATAATTGTTGTTGTAAGGGGCTCTAGCAAAAGACATGTGGGGCTTCATCATAGTCGCGCCGTTATATGCACAAGGCACCGAGGCTATTGTTGCTGCTGTTGTTGCTTCTTGTTGCAAATAAGACATATTGTGGATCGTATTCGATTGAATTAACCTCTCTATTTCCTTTTTGGTATGGAAGTTGAGTATATGTAAGGGAGTATGGGAGTGTCTATATATAGATGTCCTACTTTTATGGTCCAAAAAGATTATTCCTAGGAGACTTATCCACAACCCAAGTTGGGTACTGTGTTTGAGACTTGAAATATTGTCTTTACTTGCAAAAACAAAAAATATCTCGGAATCTCATTCACTTCGATCCATTGCAACATACCTACGCTAGCAAATACGACAAGGAAAAGATCAAGTCAAGGATTCTCGATTTAGCTTTTGAATTTTAAAGTTGTAACGAAATAGATATGATGAGTATCTTGATCGTACAACCGGAGTGAGTGATGACTCAAAATTCTGCGATTTGTGTTACATAATTCTCTATAATGTTAATTCTTAAGTAGATATGAATTGATTTCACGTGAAACACTTAGTCGTTGATACGAATATTATAAGCAAGATTATGTTCGTTTTCGTTAAGATAACATCAAACACGTGATTTGGCAAGTGTTATGCAAAGAAGGTAGCACATGAATCCCCACCGAGATAAAAGGAAGATAAAAAGTGTTATCAAAAGGAATCTTCCCCACTTTACCCTAAGAATATTCTTCATGATTGGGTATCACTAAATAATCGATGTATTATTAATTTTTACAAGTGTCGAAAAATAGCCAAATCGATCAATTTATATAAAATAATTCAAATGGTTGTCTGTTAGATGGATTGATAAATTAAATTGTTGCGACTCGTTTTTGGTTTTATCGAATCATATTATGCCAAGCAATTTGATAAGATTATGTTATCCTTTTACTTCACCAAGGCTTGTCGCTTGGTTTGGGCCTGTGGTTAAACTGGGCTACAACAATCCGGCTTATGTTAATTCATTGAAGGCCATCCGCCAGTATTTGAGGCCCATAACCAACCTCGTCTCTTTCTCCATTTCCACGAGTACGAAAGGCTTAAGTGGAGCTCTCTCCAAGGGTGAGCAGGACTGGACCGTGTCCCAAGAACCAGACCGGACCGATGGTTTCGATCCCAAATTGTTGGACAACGGTTTGGTCCTCAATCCAAATGTTAAAATCTCATCGATCCTCGGTTCATAGTCCAAAATCACAAAATACCAAATCAGCCCGAAGTTTTAAAAAAAAATTCTACTGATTTTTGCTGAATTGTTCAACCTAAACCTTTAAATTTAATGAATTGAACTCTGAACTTCAGAGTTCAGAGTTTGAATACTGAAACTTCAACTCAAGAACTCTCGAGCATCGAGCGGGAACCGAACTCTCAACTCTCGAGCGACTCCCGTCCCTAGCGACCAGCACCATGCTCCTGACTCCCGTGGTGATCAAGTCCTCCGATTCGCATGACGCAAAGCTCTCTCGTGCTCCGTCTCCGTCTCCGTCTCCGTCTCCGTATTCTCTGGCCCCTGCTCCCTGCTTCGTCTCCGTCTCTGTGCTATTTTCGATTAGCCTTTGTCAACAGCTCGTCTGGTTGCCTTGCCTCGCCTCTGTTTTCGGCTCGCCGTCCTCATTCCTCACTATATGTGTATTTGTAATTTTTGTGTCTTTTTTAGATGTTGCTCAATAAATTATAGTTAATTTTTGTTGATTCGTAGGTTGATTAATGAGAGATGATAATGGTTATTTGGGTTATAACAAAAACCCATAAATAGTTTGTCTGTTTTTCTGGACAATGAAAATTTATAAGGATGAACATTATTGTCTCATGTTTGTTTTCTACTGACAGAGAGGTTGATTTGGTCAAGTTAACCAAAGAATGGGAGGAACTAGTATCGGACCGTCCAGTCTCAATTCGGTCTCAGTCCCTCCCAAGACCAGTTTCTGTCTTCAGAAAAAAAATTCTGAAGTCACGGTCCGATTTTGATCCAGGCTCGAGACCGGACCCAATCTGCAGTGCTGACCCCTAGCTCTCTCTCTCTCTCTCTCTCTCTCTTAATGGCTGCTCTTGCTCGCTACACGAGGAAAGAACTCACTCCGGGTGCCGGAAACTACTAGGTCCTTCTCCGCGGCGTGGCGACAGAAGCTTCGAAGCAGGATCTCTCCATCTCCGAATCGAATCAAATGGGACTATAGAGGTCAGAGACAGATAATTCCTCTCGGACAGTGGCTCCCGAAAATTTCAGTGGACGCTTATGTGGCTCCCAACGTTGTCCTCGCTGGTCAGATCACTGTTTACGATGGCGCCTCCGTCTGGGCCGGCTCGGTTCTCTGAGGCAACTTCAAGAAGATCACGGTTGGATTTGCTGCAATGTCCAGGAACGTAGTGTAATCCACGCCGCTTGGTCCTCTCCAACAGGTCCGGATTTAGCGGCGTGAAATTTTTTCCCCGTAATTCAGGCCTTTTGTTCTCTTTCTTCCTCTTCTCATTCGGAGGCTGGAAAATGAGAGAGGGAGAAATGTGTTTCTGGTTGTTTTCATTGCTGGAGCTTAATAATCGAAATATTAAGGCGAGTTTTTTAAGTTCGTGAATCGTGGGTGAACTGAAGGTCCAGCCGAATTTAATTTGTTGTACATTGTGTTCGATCGTCATAGCATCTTACTTGAATGCATATGATAACAACAGCCTAGGAAGCTGAACACTTGTTTTTCCTAAGTCGTTGGCGGCTTCACACTGTTTCCAGATGAAATCTCTTACTGAATAGCGACTTACTCCTACTGATAAACGACCTCATCCCATGATCTAGTTTTGTCTAGCAGTAAAATGTGTGTACATGAGTATTAGTAAAAGAAACGATGGAGAGAATCCATAAACACAGCCTCCTCTTCAAAAACTGCTAGAATGATCGAGTTCCTAGTACTCCCAAAAATACAGTGAGGGATGAGGTTAGCCACCCACACCAAAAATAGACTACTAATCAACTACGGCCTCAGCCACCAAACATCAAGCCGAGACCACTAGGCGAAGCCCAAAGGACAAGCATCCTTTTCAAATGAACTAGATCTGTTGTTATTATAGTTGTTGGACTACATTGAGACGTGGAAATAGTAGTCATTCCATGAGAAGATGAGTTGGTTTCTTTTAGTATTATCAGTGTTCTTGTTTTTATTATGACATTGATAGTTCCAATGGTGGATATGTTGTCACAAATGCTTTTGGAATTCCAAAAAAGCACAGATCCTTGATGTTATGCATGACTGTAATACATTTTGTTTCGCTTGCTTTTGTACATTATGTGCAATTGTAAATACGTCTTGTCTGTTCATTGGACAAGTATGCTGTAATGATGATGATACACAGACTCTGGATGAGACTGCTTTGAAGTATGATAGACATAATCAGTTAATGTTTGTTAAAGAAATATTGCTCTATCTGTAAACCCATCTTTGATGTTAACACATATTTACCGGCCTGATGATCCTAGCATCAAGAAAAGAAGGAACCTGATATGTGGCTCTATGCTTATTTCATTATCACTCACATTCAAGTGTATTGATTTTTAGTTTCCTTTGTTCTGGCTTAGCTTATTATGTTTAAGCTTGGTTTCAATGAGTCATTTTTGCAACTCTTATGACTTCCAGCTGAGACGTCCATAGAGAGGTTCGTGACAATTGGTGCAAACAGTCTTTTGAGGTCATGAACCATCGAGCCAGAATGTATAATCGGTCGTAATTCCATTCTTATGGAAGGTTCACTTGTAGAGACCCACTCAATCCTCGAAGCCGGGTCAGTGGTTCCTCCAGGGAGGAGAATACCCACGGGTGAACTATGGGCTGGAAATCCTGCTAGGTTTGTAAGGACACTGACCCAGGAAGAGACACTAGAAATCCCTAAACTTGCCGTTGCAATCAATGACCTGAGCCGAGATCATTTGTCAGAGTTTCTACCTTACTCTACCACATATTTGGAGGTCAAAAAGTTCAAGAAGTCCCTGGGTGTATATGTATAATGCTCTTACTCATACCACTGTGTGCAATTAAATGTGAGTTTTCTCAGACAATGAAGCTTTTAGTTTCTTTCAGTTGATTCATTGTAGAAAAATACATAATGTTAATTGTTTTATAAAAATATTAGATCAATAATCAAGTGATGCATCAAACAAAACAGTGTGCAACCTGTTCATATTTTGACATTCTACTGACAATTAGGATTATATTATATGGAGTAGGAATATCTTTGAGCTGGATTGGCCATCTGCTGTTCTAATTTAGGATTTCTTTGTGGGTTTCTGTTGAATTAGCTTCTGAACAAAATGATGAGCAGATTCCATCAATGGCTTTCCCATTTCATATGCTGGATTTGAATGCTTTAATAGTGCAATTAGTGATTTTACTGTCGATAAACTCTGATGAAATAGTCTCGATCTTTGTCGTTTCATTAAAAGGGATCATCAAAACCAGATTTTGCACTCAGGACAAAGTCAGAAATTTTATATGTATTTATCTGTCGTCTGATTACAGCAAAGATTTGGACGTCTCAACCATTCCAATCTCCTTTCTGGTCTTCTATAAATTTCTCCGCCTTCTTCATTTTCTTTTTATATGTGAATCGGATGGTGGCACCGGAGCCGGAGAGTGAAAGAAAAAGAAGTGAAGTTGTTTATTTTTGTTGTGCGAGTAGTCTTGTTAGAGGTCCCGGAAAGGAAGGGTGTTGGAGCGGTTTAATCAAATCAAATCTCCGATCGACGAGGATTGGGTCGTTTGTTTTGATTGAGCCGTGCCAATATCAACCCGAATGTTTTCTGGTATTTCATAGTATGGTCAAGGAATTGATCCTTCCTGATAATTTTTTGCTCATTCTCCTTCTCTCATGACTGGTTGATTAAGGAAATCTAACACTGTTTAGAGGCTTCTTCCCTTTTTTCTTAGGTTCTGACCTCTCTTTGATCCCTACTTGAAAAGTAGAAATTAGAGCTTGTTACTCAAAAAATTACACACATTACATTCGAACAACCCTCTCGAACGATTGTCGACTGTCATTTTCTCGAGAACTTTGGGCGAAGCTACTTGAAGTTTCATGCTAAGTATTTACCGGTTTCGATCTATTTCGGCGACAATTTGATTGTACCCCGCGATCTGATAAGGTTCTCTCTCTCTCGTTCAAATACTAATTGCTTATTTGTAATAAATTATCCACGGTTCTATAAGCTCAAACTATTAAAGGATAGTTAATTTAATCATTTATCGTTGTAAACGTGATAAATTATCTGCTCTCTTTTCTATTTCTCACCCTTTTGTGGCAAGAAGGTTGTTGTTGATGGCAATTCACACCCAAGGTTTGAGGAGTACACCGGGTTAAGATACCCGAGCCGATCATTGAATCGAAGAACATAAATTTGGAACCAATTCAAAGATTTCAACCTGATATAACTCATGCTCAAATGTAAATCTTATGATGTAGAATTAAGTGTTACAACAAATGTATTGAACAAGCAAAGATTCAGCATCCATGCAAACATCATCCTACTGAAAAGTCGAGTTCGATGAGAGTTCAAAAAAAAAAAACCACAAAAAATTAATACTTCTTTCATGGCCAATGAAAAGGAAGGGTCGGAGGAGGCTCATCACCGTCCGAACCAAGGTGAAACGGTCCCCCAGGGCATATCATACACCCATTGCCAATTCCAGAAACAAGAACCGTATCCATCGGCTCCGCGCCTAACAGATGCTGATGAGGAAGAGAGATCGAGCTCCGAGATGTCTGCGATTGAGGCGATGACAGAAGAGAGAGAGCACAGTCCGATTCACAGACTGCCATTGAGAACCTGTCATTCAATATTTTGGTCCTGTCTTTGCCACTTCCCGAAATGGCTCGGTTTCGGAGAAGTGTCTGGTCGGGTGGAGCTTGGAATTGGACTATCTTCCTGTCCGGGTAAGAGGGTGATCCAAGACAAAGGCTGTGTTTATCGAAAAAGTGTAATTGTAGAGAATCTGGCTCTGGCCAATTATGGATTGCCATGAGGGCTGGATTCTGCGTGTGCGAGCCGGAGAAAGATAAAAGTTGTGTTCCTGCAACGTCGAAAGGTAAGTTTTGATGAGATAAATCACATAATGTTCAAGATTGAAAGAAGCTACCAATCAACACTCATCATTGCAAATTACTCGACCTAATTGGCCCTAATGAATCGTAGTCGACTAGTGTCCATTTTGCATAGATTTTGCAATTAGCGCCAACTTTGCAGGCTATCTGTTCGATCTTTAGTCGACTACTGTTGATTTTGCGTCAGTTTTGAAACAAACCTTGATAATTGGAGAAAATGTTGGCTGCACCCTGAATGGATTCCGGTTGAGGCTTTCTTCGCCTGCGATTGTGCCCGTCGAGCCTTTTTCTGCAGCTTCTCTTCCCGTCATCAAATTCTTCAAGACAATGGAACCTGCAAATCATAAATGGCTGATGAAATGCCAAAAAATCCATAATTTCCGTCGCACTGCAAGTTTTTCGGTTGGCTCAAAACAGAAATCAGATAATCAAATTCTAACAAATGGGTATATAAAGCAACACTAGGCAATAACTCACATAAGATGTGTCATTTTCATCAATCTGACCTGCGAGAGTTCCGAAATTAAGAAAACAACACAGGACTAATCCTCACGGAAGAAAACACTAACACAGGTTTGGGTTTGTAATTTTAAAAAATATTTGATCGTGACAAACCAAGTCTCTTCGAATTGTTAGAGTTCGGTGTAACCCAAATGCGTAAAATTTTTCACATAAATTTAGATGTCTATGTTCTTCGTCGTTTATTTTCTTTTTTCAATTATTACCGCTCGATTTTTGATCATCAACCGCAATCACAGACCTTATGATCTACTCTGATATCATTCATATCATCCACAATGGGTAGCTTTAGCTAAGCAATGGGTGACAATTGAAAAAATACCTACTGCACTGCTGGCAAAACCTTTGCTTTTGGCCTCCAATGGAGACCTGGGGAGTCTTGGAGTGGAGCTCACAGACCTTATGCCGCCTGTGATAATCCCGGCAATTACTCAGGTCGGATCTGCAGCCGTCCACCAGGCAAGCCGCCGGGAGATTGCCGTTGCCGCTCCTTTTTGCCCTCTTCGACGACTTCCCCTCTACACCCTGCTTCCACTTTCTCCCACACTCATTTCCGCCATTAACGACCTGACCGAGCTTCAAATCCACGGAGAAATCCCCTCCGCCGCTAGACCCGCCCCCTGTGTTAACGCTCTTGAACGCTTCTTGTTCGAGATGAGTGAAATCCCAATTAGTTGAGCCCGTCAAATTCCAATCCATTATAAAGCTCTCACTGATTCTGCTTTAATTTATCAGATTTAACAAAGGCAGAAACAGAGAAAAATCTGGAAAAAAAAAAAGTGGCCTGATAGAACAAAAACCCAAAGATGGAAACAGCTAGAACGTCAAACAAGAACAGACACCCAAAATCATTGACCCAGAAAGTGAAAGAGCTAAAATAGAACTGCTGAAATGAGAATCTAAGAAAGGAAGATTGGTTTTTTTCCAAAAATGGTAGCGAGGAATCAACACGAGCAAATTAAAAATGGGGAAACAGAAAGGTTTTGAGGGATGACTCCAGAGACTTTGGAAACTACAACGAGCAGAGAGAAGAGTACAAATAATAGATAATGAAGAGAGAAAAGTAACGAAGAAAAGGAAAGGTGAGAGCGTAGGGGCAGAGAGTACAGAGTAGTGTGACCCTTTCCAGACATTTATTCATTGACACGAATTCCATTAAAACCAGTAAAGTTAAGTAGAGAAAGAAGGGGCAAAACAAAAAAAAAAGAGTTGCGAGCAAAGTTACTTAATTTGGTTCATCAATGGCGGAAACAGAGGAAATGGGAAGATTTGAGGAAAACCCAGAAAGAATTTGCGTTTCTTCTTGGTTTTGAAACTGTTTTTTTCACTCTTCGAGGACTTAATTGGGGGATAACAGAGACAGGCTGGTTGTTGCTTTCAACTTTATAGAGCAAGATTTCTAGAAAGTACAAAAAATCGGATGCTCAAAGACAAGGCATGCGACTTTTATGTCTCATTTTTCTTGGCATGTCTCGAAATTCAATCTTTTTTACCAACATACTTTTAATCGACAAAACAATTAATCTCGAAATGAAAACCAAACCAAACTGTTCTTCGATCCAAGAAAAACCCAGACTCCAGATCATCACAGGGTTCGAAAATTCAACTTTGTTCAGGAAAAGAACAGTCTCTGATCTCCGATCAGCCATACCCACCAATGCAGGACAAGTATTATGGGTAAAAAAAAACACACAAACCATTAACCCCTACCGTCTCTGCAGACTCTGCTTCGAACAGAAAACAGCAGTTGAAAAGGCAGTCGACGACTGTCCTCGTAAACGTAAAAATTAAAGGAAATGCTGTCTCCAAACAAGACGTAAGGTAGACGACAAGTCTCTGTTTTTATCCGGTGGGAGATTTATGTTATCCTTAATCATCTCTCTAATTACTCTGTTTATAGAGAGAGAGAGAGAGAGATAAGTGTAATACATCATTAATTGTTGGATTGCGTTAATTAATCACAGAGAAACTCAGTTGCTGACTTTTGAGCCTCCATTCATTGATTGACACGTATCCATTTCTCCACCCTTTGTTCAACCCTTGATTATATTATCTTTCCCATCCTTCCTCTGTTGTCGGTGTCGGGTCGAAGATTATTTATATAAGCCAAATCCTTCGTCTAACCAAGGGCGGGTTCGAAGGAGAAACAAGAATTTATTTATTTTTTAATTATTTGTAATTTATAGTTCTAATCAATATTTTCTGCTTAAAAAAAATAGATGATAAATGTAAAGACGCTCTGTAAAAATGACACATGTATGCAAAAATGTAGGATCGGATTGGCCCCATCCTTGATGATTTCCAAAACACCATGGTTAGAGATGTTAAACGAGCGACCCGAACCGAGCCGAGCCGAGTCGAGCCGAGCCTAGAAAAGTTTGGCTCACTGAGCCTGTCGAGCCTAACGAGCCGAGCCTAACGAGTTGACTCAAAAAAATTTTCAACCCGAGCCGAGCCCAGTCGGCTCAATGAGTTTAACGAGCCGAGCTTAATGAGCTGAGCGTATATAAATATTTTCAACTTATATTAATATAATATAAGTTTTTCAAACACTTTACTGTCAGTAAATAATAAAAACAACTTGGATTGTCTAAGTTGCTATTTTTTTAGAGTGATCGTGGTTGGGACGATTCAATTTTTAGAGAAATTAGAACCGGACCACAAAAATTCGGTTTTTAAATTTTTGCATCAATAAATCCAAAAAAAATTTTCAGAACCGGGCCAGATTTCTGGTCTCGGTTCTGATCCTCCCGTTTTTCTTGTCTTATTCTCCCTCTCTAAACTTGTCTGTTAATTACAATTTAAAAAATTTTCTTTTTTGTAACGCATAACGAGATAGATGTAAAATATCAAAATCAAAACCACAAGAAAAGATAAAAAAAACAAATAGTACATGACACAATGTAATTAAATAAAAATTGAAATATAAAATAATCAAACATACACGGTAAGAATTAGATGTTTTCGCTATCTACTAATTTTCACAGTGATTACATTTAGTTCTGAAATTTTTATCATCGTTATCGTTAACAATATTAAAATAATTTTAAACATCAGATTTCTTTGTTCTTTTCCTTCGAATACTAACACTAAAACTAGTCAAATAAGAAATCAAAACAGGGTAAAATCTTAAAAAGTTATTAAACATTCAATTTTCACAATGATATATAAAAAATCACCAAATAAAAGAAACAATGAATAAATACAACATCGTGATAATCACTTGATTCAGTCATATAATTCAAACAGCAAGTAAAATGATGTTTTATAACAAAAAAACACAACGTTTTCTCAACAAAATTTGTCACGACTCAAAAACCATAAAGTGTTCAGACCGCAACTCACTAACTTCTCTATAAATTCTTGTATGAAATATTTAGATATTTTTTAAATCATTTAAATACGTAGCATATTCGATTAAATTATTATTAAAATTTAAAAAAAAATATTTTTTTTACTATTTAGACACTGTACACGCACTGTTCACGTGAACAGTACACACACTATACATGCACTGTTCACGTGAACAGTGCATGGGGCGATCAATCGCCCCAATATCGCCCTTTGAGGCGATGTAATGCCCCACTTCAGCAAGTGGGGCGATCAATCGCCCCTTGGGGCGATGCAACGCCTCACTGGCAGCATCTCACTCCAAAGAGTGGGGCGATGCATCGCCTTTTTTTTTGCGATACATCGTCTTCTCAACACACAATAATTATTTCGATTTTGCAGAACCGAATATAATTAATTATAATGAAAGAAAATTAGAAACGAAAATTCGAAAGAGTTTTCTTTCTTTCTTTCCTGCTGAATCTGGCGCCGCGAAAAACAGAGAGCGGTGAGGAGAGACAAACAACGAGAAATCGGCCGATTGGGGCTGATTTCGACGAAATAAGTCTTAAATCGACTATCTTTTTTATACTCGTCAACTTTGTGACTAAAAATCCCGCCGTAAGTCAAAATTTCTTCCCCATTTTTTTAGTTGAATGTTAGAGCAGCACCATAAACGTTGATTTTTGCAAGAAAAAAATAGTTTTGTTTGTTAAAAAAAGTTGAAATTAACGGCCACCGGTGGAGAGAAGAAGGAGCGGGTTGGCTCGCGAGCCTAGCCCGCCGAGCCAACGAGCCAGCTCATTGACTCGCTCGTTTGGCTCGGTCTCTGGCGAGCTCACGAGCCAAACGTTTAGGCTCGGCTCGGCCCGCCTCGTGAGACCGAGCCAAGCTCGGCTCGCCAGCCCGCTCGTTAAACATCTCTAACCATGGTTGGCGATTTTCCCCCGGCGAAAGATATTTGACCGCACAAATTCACATGGGTGCACCACCATTCATTCCATTATCGAGTGAATTGCACCAGTCGGCGGTCATCTTAGAGAACAAAAAAACTTGCACGTACCGAAAACTAGTATATAAAATAAAAAAATAAAGAATTGCCAAACAAAGCAACATTGTAGGATCCTCCGATCCAGGCTTAAACTAAAGAGGGATGACAGGTGGGTAAAGGTTTGATAGATGCGTCATTTGGTTGTGTGTTGTTTTATTCCCATAGGGGGCTGGGTCTATCTATGAGGAGAAGCAAAGCACAAGTACCGATTTGGATTAATCTTCTCTCAATATTTTTGTGAATTTAATTAGCATATTTACTGCTAAATTATTATATGTGATGTTAAAAAGGGCATAATATATATACCATTTTAATCCTTTATATTTTTTAATAATGACATTTACCCACTCGCTTTTTTTTTATTTTATTTTATTCTAAATTTTAATTTACTTTTTTTTTTCAATAATTGAATAATGTAATTAATTAGCTATTAAAATTGATAAATCATTTTCAAAGACGTATGATAACATTATTAGAAAAGCTACCACAATACCAAACTGACCCGAAAGTTTATGTAAATAAGATTTTAACAATATGAAGTATAGAAGAGAAATAATAAATGATTGCTGATGTAAACAAGATTTTAGAAACTCAAAAAGTCAAAAGATAAAGAGACGATCACTGTCCCTACAAGAACCTGAAATTCTCACCTGATGCAGTGCCCCATTCAAAACCCCCGTTGGGGGATGTAATTAAGCAATCAATCAGAAATGCTTAATCAACTCGAAAATCTACAAAACGAGAAAAAAAAAAACATAAACAAGTATAACTTATCTTCATATTATTCTACTATCTTCAAACACTTGCTTACGTGTCAAACAATAATTAGTAAAAGCATGAATATTACAACTGGAAAAAAAATAATAATAATAAAGTGGAAGGTTGCTTGTGTTTGGGGAAAAGGGAGACGGGACAATAAAAGTCAATCAATGGAAGAAAATCACAAAAAGAAAAAGGCTAATTCAAGCGGGGCCTGCACTTTATTAGGCTTTCATGAAAGCTACTGTGATGCATCAATTTCTTCTTCCTACGGCCAGAATCCTATTCTATCTTTTCCTCTTTCAGCAAACATCCTCACTCTGCATTTTCTAATTAGTTATAAATAACCCCACCTAACCGTTCCAACCATTTTGCATCTTCTTCCAATCTGAGTTGGCACTCTTTCCCTTGCTTGAAAGAAGAGATTCAATGGGTAAATTTCTTACGTTAGCCAGCCAACTTCATTCGCTAGCAGGGTAACGTTTTTGTTTCATACATATTTCTACATTGGCTTTCAGAATGGCATTGTTTTCTTGTTCTTGATCCTATCCTGTTAAGGGATTCATTCGTAAAGCTCTAGTTTGACGTGAATCTAATTCAGTAGTTCTTTTTTACTATTTTTCCAGGCCTGTTTTGATGTTATTGTATCCCCTGTAAGCATTCCTCGCCTTCTAAATCTTTTAATTTACTTTTTAATTTCTATATGGGATTGAATTCAAATCGATTTCTAACTTCCTCTGGCAAAGGTATGCTTCTGTGGTAGCCATAGAAAACACATCTAAATTGGATGATGAGCAATGGCTTGCCTACTGGATCCTATACTCATTTCTCACGCTCATGGAGATGCTTCTTCAACCTATCCTACAGTGGTATGGAAGGATTAATGTCATAGATCATTTTTTGTTCTCTAAAAAAGTCAAGGAAATTTGATGTTATTGGATTGTATGTAGGATACCCATTTGGTATTCGGTGAAGCTAATGTTTGTGGCATGGCTGGTTTTGCCTCAATTCAAAGGGGCAGCTTTCTTGTACGAGAGACTTGTTAGACAACAAATTAAGAAATATGGGGCCAAGTCCTCAGAGTGACGAAGAATATACACAGGTTGAGCTAAACTCTCTTATTCCCTAATTTTCCTACACAGGAATTGACACTCAACCTTCTATTTCTTACGGGATTTTTAAATTTGCAACAAAGATTGGAAAAATAACATTATGAGACTTGTTATCGACTTTTTTTCTTTTATACTAGTTTAAGCATTCAGTCTAATTTTCGTAAATCTGAACTTCGTTTACTGATTTCGACAAGGGGTTGGCTAATGACCCTAAAGAACTTAAAAGCATCTAGAATGCTTTGAACCTAAGGCCCAAAAGGAACAAGAGGGAAATCTATCTAAGGTTTTCGCGAATGGCAAACTTCTTGGATGAAGTATTGGTGAATCAATATACTAATGAAAGAAAGCATCTGCATAATATTAACAAAAGACTAATCCAAGGCGGACATACGAAGGGATAAACTCTGAATTGACACAATAATATGAATTCATCAAATATTATGATCATTTATTTTCTAACATATTTGTCACCGGAAATTTAAAAAAAAATCATATAAAATTAGAAATTAGTGACTTTGAAAAAAATATGTACCATATAGTACATTGCAGGCATTGCTTTCCAAAATTTTGTCTCTGCTTGAATCACATTACGTTGGCCAGCCAGCTTCATCTGGTTTTCCATCCGCACAAATGAGCAGTTTCCATCTTCTACTAATTAATGAGCTGTAATTAGTTTGTACAATAGGGTGTCTGACTCCAATGAGCTTTCCATCAGTCATGTAGAATCAAAAGCGCCATTAAGAGAGCAAGACAAATATCAATCTAGCTATTCAAACCTTCTTCCAAGTACAACGTGTAGAGCCCATCAAGGGGATAAATCAATTGGATCTAATGGCGGATGTGCTGCTCTATGAGAAGTCCTTGAAGATTTAAGTCTTCTTAAAAGCATCCAAGCATCAGACTTAGGACATCCCTGGTTCAGCTCAAGTGCAATTGGAAGAGGGGACGTATTATTCATTTCAATAAGCACCATGCCCTAAAATCGTTTTAGAAAAGTTAAGTGATGAAGTGACATGGAGAAACGATCTATTTCACTAAGCATATTCTCTTTTTATCGATTTGTATCTATTACCTCAAAGTTAACCAGGAAAACTTGGAACTCTCTCAGGTTCTCCTTCATATCACTAACTATTTTCCTGTCGGTAGATGAAAGAGCTAGAGTAACATCTCTGGGAGAATGTCCTACTGCTTTGTGTACAACCTGATCATGAATAAAGAATTAGCCAACTGATTGATTAAGTTTCTTTTGTTTAATGATATCTGGAGGTGTTCTAGGCCAACTAGGGGACCCCTTGATTAATCCCACAAGGTCCCAAAGCTAATATGCGGTTAAAGCTTCTAGTAACCTTGAATATGCTACACATGAGAACTCATCAAGGAGCATGACCAATAAAAAATACTAACCAATTGGTAACTGACTTACGTTGTGATCAATTAGTATCTCTGAGATGAGGCTACCATCATCAACAAATACCCTAAGTTCGTATGTCGTCCTTTGCTTATACTGAAATCCCTTTACACCAGTCAAGAAGCACTACGAATTCCTTGAATAAGTCAGCAGCAATTTAACAAAGGCTAATATTAATTCTAACTAAATAGTAAAGGAGATAGAAAGTTTGACAAACCTTAATTTTCCCCTGAACTGAAGAAGATTTCTTGCTGGTTGCAGCCCACTTAGCAGACAAACTAGATAAGTACGTGAAAGGGACTTCTTGATTTACTGATGACATGAGTGGGCAATCATCAACGATCATATTGACAGCTTCTGATGTCAAAACAACATTTGGTGCCGGATTAGGCAAGCTATTTTCTTCATCACTAGGTACAGATATTATGAGGATCTCATCTACATGCGCAACAGAATTTGAAGATGGATTTAGGACAGCAATTTCTTCAGCATCAGGGGCAGAAACTTCATCACTCTTCCTCTCAAGTGTATTAGTGCATGGCAGAACTAACACAATATACCACAAATTTTAATATATGCAAAAAAAAATTGTTACTAAAACAATTAACTCAGTAAAAAATTAAAGAATGTTCTGTTCTTAATTAAATTTAGTGTACGTTGATTGTTGATTGTTGATGTTACATAGAACATAGGCCATAATAGGATATGAAAACACTAACTGAACAGTTAAACTGGATTAAAAACTGAAAAGAAAGAGCGATTGCATATATCTGTTTGGTTGAATTCCTCAGATGATAAGTTTGCTTGATACAATTCAAAGTCAACTGGGAAAATAGATAGAGAGAGAATCCAATACCAGAGTTACTTTGCACAGAGGTTGTACGACCTTCCAATACTGCAGTATCAACCCATTCATTACTATTTATACAGTTAGATGGCCATGCAGCAAGAGTTGCCCTGGTTGCCAAAAGAGGAATCCCTTCACTCCTGGTTCTACATAAGGCAGTCAAAACAATGGGTGACTATCAGTTGCATACATGGACAAGAGAGGTTAGACATATCGGATTGATTATGTGACGACAAATTTCAACCTCATTCTCAATTTAAACATGGTTGATTCTAATTCAAAATTTATTTTACATAATTAAGTAAATACCGTATCATGTGTGTATATACCAAATAATATAAAAATACATGCTTAACAAATAAAAAAAATGAATTAAATAAGTAGAAAACTAAATTAATTAGGCTGCCTAAATCAACTTTACAGAATAAGCTTCATGTTTTTTTCTAAAAAATATTGATGTAATAAAAAAATACAGCCTGGTTGCAACATCAACAGGTGTTATTATCAAAAATATTTTCTTATATCTATTAAAACTTTTGACAGTAGATTAGACTTCAGGGTTAAAAGGAATGAAATACTTTACAAGATTTTAATTCTCGTAATATACCTTCTTCCCCTGGCTGGCTTGTTTACTTCTTCAATAAGCCGCAGCCGTGCTTCATCAAGTTCCAAAACTAGTCCTCCTAAAACTTCCAAGGATTCAGGAACTAGCAATAAAAGTCCATGCCGTATGTGTACATTGCGAATAACAACCTGAAAGCCAGCCAGCATCATGCAAGACAGTCATGAGCACTCATATGTTCAGCTTACTTTTGTGGTTAATAATCCTAACAAAATTTAGTTTTTACAAGAGTTCAAAATCAACAGTAGTCAATGCAACGCCAACTAAACTCTTTCCGAGTAACATCTTCAATGTCATGGAATACAAACCTAAAAATTAAAATAAAAATATATTAAACCTTTAAACCAGCTGGACCAAGAACTTCGAGAGCCCTAATGGGCCTGTATTCCATGCCAAACACACGTTGAACCCCATCATTCAGGGAAAGCTTGAGGCACCTCTTGAGCGAAGATGGTGCTGTCTGGTATCTACCACGGAGCGGGCAACTAATGTTGACTGTTTCATCAATCTGAGAAATGGTAAAACATACCAACATGAGCAAAATAATTAGAAATAGAAACGTGACATTTGGGATTTAACTAGTATTAAATATGACCGAGTAAGCGATCAAATTGTTGCAATTCTTATTCAATTAATAATGGGGTGGTGAAACTACACACTCCAATAATAGCTCCAGAAGAAGATAGATTCGAATATGAAAGCCAAAAAAAAAAAACCCCATGTCCTGTATTGAACTAACCAGAGTAAAAAAATGCATATTTCGCACTCTAGTTCAAATAGAAGTATTTGAATGAGGAAAAAAAAAAATCAGTAGCAAAAAAAATTACCTGCAAGACAAACGGCCCTCGGAGATTAACAAGATGCATAGAATGAACATTTTCGGGGAGGATACCTGCACCGGCAATATTCATATCGGAAATCAAAAACTGCGAGAAACACATCTTCGCTTTCGCCTCAATATCAAGGCTAGTAAAGTTCGGTATTGAGCTCTCTAAACCATGGATGCAAACATCTAACCACTCTCTCGTCAACTTCAAACCCAACGACGAAAGAAACTCGCTAATAGGACAGCCTGAAGCCTCATTAGAGGCTTCGCCAGAGGTCGACGAAATGTTCTGTGAATACAAACGCGAAAAAGAATCTGTATTCAGATCGGCTGGAGGCGAAAGATATTCAGAGACGTCGACGAAGTCTTCTCCGCCGTCGCTGTCGGATATTTGAATTGAATCAGGAATAGAATCAAAATTTTCAGGTTCGGGAGGTTGAATTGGATCCTCGTGCTCCTCATAAAGTCCCTCGATTTCAGGAAGAGATTCTTCGTCGGAGAAGTAGCTCGGTTGGAGACGTCTTCTTATCGCCATGGTTGCATTTGGGAGAAGGTAGGGCTAGGGGAGGGCAAAAATTTCCCTCCACTTCCACAGTTTCAAGGTCTTGCCTTTTGGTGGGAAAAGGGAAAAGACGGAAAAGCCCAGCGAGCTCTATGAACTTGGACACAAACATTAACGAGTAATGGGACTAACATAAATGGGCCTCTTTTTATTAATATATATAATTTTTAGTAGTTAGTAATTTATTATTTCCAATATTTATAATTATGCTATAAATTTATATTTTCAATATTTTGCTTTTATTCAAGTAATTAATTTATCATTAATTTAATTTAGTTTATAATAAATGAGAAAATTAGAGTTTCAATATCACAAATATTACGTGTGATTTACATAAATTGCTATCTTAAATTCACTGAATAACATGTTGTTTGTTCGTTGACATTAGCAATTTATTATGTGGCAGATTGTAATGATGTCTCAAAATTCTGTTAATTGTAAAGATCTAGATCATGTCAGTGAAGGTTTACAATCTCACATCAAAATAGATGATGATAGCAAGTAAATGCTTTGTAATTAGAATTCTCATATCTATTTAGTACAAAGCGTTTCGTGCTAACTCTAAAACATATTGCGTAGGATTCAATCTAAAAACGAACAATATCGTACTAGAAAAACGAAGAAATTATATCACATAGTTACGTCATATCGTAAAACTAGAGGGAACACCTATTATTACTTGTTCAAAACATAGAGACATTCTCCCCCGTGAATTCGAGAGCAAATGATGTTTAACATAATCTTATTAGAGTTGATAAACAAAAAGTGAAAAATAGAAATGCCAAATTGTAAAATCTACTTAATTACAGTGGCTAAAATAAAAACTGAGAAGGGTTCCCGCTAAAATAAAACATTGAGAAAGGGGTTCAAGAGTAAAATTTGAAATATCTGGCTTGGAGAATAAGCTGCCTCAGTCCTCCGATGGGAGCCAAGACCATCAACATCACTCCAAGAACGATGCATATCTGTAACACAAAAAACAACAATAATTATTATTATTATCATAAATAATAATTAAATTGAGATTTAATTTAGTTATGGGTCTCGTATAAGATAATTAATCAAAATATTAAAATTCAGCACTTATAATATACGATACGATAAAGCTCGAGTAGGAAGGCTTACCCAATTTGTGAACCAAGATAGGCTACATCGTTTTGGCTTTTTAATGGCCAGCCAGATAATGCAAGGGAGCTGCAATATAAAAGTTAGAGAGAGAGAGACTGTGAGAGACAGAGAGAAAGAGAGAGACAGAGAGTGATTGAGTGAGAGAGAGAGATTGAGAGAGACACCCAGAGAGATAGAGTGATAGAGAGATCGAGAGAGACACCCAAAGAGATTGAGAGAGAGAGCGAGAGAGAGAGAGAGAGAGAGAGAAGAGAGAGAGAGAGAGAGAGAGAGAGAGAGTGCTTACGTAGTATGTGGTAGGAGCCAAAGCAAATCCTCCAAAGAAGCTAATAAGGGCTCCAAAGAAAGGGAAGGAAATAGCTATAAACATGGTAAGTGCTGCATGCATGAAAACACGACGTTTTAGAATTCCCAGCACTAAAACATGGCCAAAAACTCTGGCCAGAGACCTCTTTATCTAACGAGGTAACTCTAGTCTAGACCTCTTAATCTCACTGGATTGTTGATAATTTATGACAGAAATTAAGAAATAATAATATTTTAAGCTTAAAATAAAGATATTAGCTTCTACGAGTTGGCAAAGAGGAAGTAAAAAACCTTACCCACGTATAGATTTCGAGTAAAGAAGCGAAGGGTTTTGCTGGGATTGAACTTGAGCTTCTTCACCATGAATGATTCCATCATATCAAAAACTGGAATTGCATAAATCTGCAGCAGAAAAGCTTGATATGAGTAAGATTTACCTCAAAATCATAGCATATTTAAGCGTATATGCTCAGATGATTTGAATAGTTTCAAAATTTGTTGTCAGACCTGATAACTTCCGATGACATGAACAATGACGAACGCATTAGCAGTAACAATGAGCCAAGCAGGTTTGTTCAAAGAAATAAGAATGTTATCTTCGACGGAGTTTCCGAAAACCCAGTAGCCGACTAGAGCCACCGGAAAGTAGCACAGTGCCACCACTAAGTAAGCCAACATCACTCCCCTCCACATGGGTTTCTTTGATGGCTTTTCCGGCGTTGATGGTATGGTAGCCTGAATCTCCAGCACCACGTTGTGACCGGCAAACGCAAAGGCTACGTCCCCTAATGCACTCAAAAAATTGAACGTATTTCCTACTGTGGTTGAAGCTTTTGGAGCGTAACTTATATCTGCTTGAACCCCTTTATGAACAGATGCAACCCAGGCAATGGTGGAGTAGCTATAATCAAACAAAGCTATCAAATTTAATCTTCAAAACGATAATATCTTATTGATTTTGGTAAAAAAAACAGTCTTTAATATGAAAATATGTAATTTAGGTCTAGATTTCAGAGTTGACTGGACGACGTGTACCTCAGAGACATGACGGCGGCCGCTAAAGAGACGCCGGTGATGGAGTTGAAGCTGGGGAGATGGGAGAGGACGAAGTGTACGGAGGCGAAGATCATGATAAAGTAGGTTGTTTTAATGGATTTACAGTTAGGGCACAGGATATCGTGGATTTTCTTGATCGAGTTTCCGCCGGTGATCATGTAAACAATGTCGGTGCCGATATCCACCAACAGCTGCTGAGGAACCACCACCCAAAGGCCAAGCTTTTCTCCGAAAGCATGCTGACCCAGTTCGTGATACCGATCGAACCTCTTTCCCGGGACCATCTCGTGCATCTCAACCATTTGCCACAACGTGTAGAGAGTAATAATCCATGACAGAACCATCACTGTAACTCCAGGGCCCCTAATTTTACATAATACGCCATCTCAAAACCCTAATTCTTGAAAGAAATCAAGTACGAAAGAAATATAATCTGAGGAAATTACGGACTCTTAAAAAGGAAGAAGTACCATCCGAGTTCAGACATTGCGTAAGGGAGGCCCAAGACTCCGGCTCCGACCATGGCGGTGACGTTATGGAAGGCCGAGTACCACCACTTAGCGTCACGGGATTTGGTGATCGGAAGCCAGTCATTGATATCTACTTCCTTCGACGATTGCTTAGCTTCTTCTTCTTCTTCTCGACGCTCCATAATTTTTTTTTTTTTGCTCGAACGATTACTGTAAATCACAGGAGAGAGAATGAGAGAGGAGGGGATTTGGTAGCCGAAGACTGGAGAGTGTTTAGAGGAGAGGATTGCTTGCTGTTGAGATTTATATCTGAAGTGGTCGTATATACGAATTTCTAAACCTATTTTTTTCTGTCTTTTTAATTCAAAAGATAGTTTAAACCTAATTTCTAAATCTCCATTAATTTGAATTAAGATTGTGTTAGTATCAAAAGATAAATAAATCTGACTTTGTTTTAATTTTTGATTTTGTGAGATCTCATTGGGACCCGAATGCAATATGAGTTAGGCCGGTTAAATTCGCATTGATAATCTTATTATAATTTTATTTTTTCTATAAATTCATATAAGTTATGGTCGTAAGACGCGAGATTGTATCATTATTTTGATTCATATAGTAAAAAATTATGTCTTTCACCATGTTGTGTTTTTAGAACATATTCTATTCTTCTATATTCCTGCTAGTTCACATCACATGACTCCATTCGCATTGATTCTTTCGATATTGTCACTAAGAAAACTTCATCCATAGTTCCCGCTGCTCCTACTGATAGATTGATAGAGTCTGATACTTTGGTTCTTTAGACATCTATCTTTCATTCTCCTACAACCACACAATCAACTATTGAGATTGCGGATGTTCCTATACTCAATCAGTCCACTCGATCTTGTAAGTCTACTAAACAATTTGATTTTGCTTACTCTTTATATTATAGTTCTTTTGTTTCATTTGTTGCTTCTGTTCATCATTTTTATAAGCTTTTGTTATGTAGAGAGACTCTTTGTGAGTCATTCTGGCATGATGCTATAACTGAAGAACTTACATCTCTTAATCAGACTCATACATGAGATTTGGTAACGTTGCTATTCGAAAAATGTACCATTAGTTCTCGTTAGGTTTACAAGATTAAAACTAAGTTTGAAAGATCCATTGAATGATACAAGGCCCGACTTATTGCTAAGGGTTATTTCCAAGAGTGTGACATGAATTATGAAGAAATATTTGCTCTTGTTGTAAAGATGACAATTGTTCGCACTATGATTGCAGTTGTCTCTATTCGTCGATGAAAAGTATCTCAAATGGATGTCAATAATGCCTTCTTGAATAGTGATTTTCATGAAGAAGTCTATATGATGCCGCCTCCTGGTGTCGCCCACATATCTGGTGAAGTTTGTTGGTTTCGTAATGCTCCCTATGATCTCAAACAAGTACCTTGTGCTTGGTTTGAAAAGTTATCCACATTGATCACTTCGCTTGGTTTTTGTCATTGTCATCATGATTCCGCATTGTTTGTTAAGCATACGAGTGCAAGTCATATTTTGTCATCCTTATATGTTGATGACATGATTATTACTGGTGATTTGTGATGAGATTGAATCTTTAAAGTATGAGTTGACAAATTGTTTTGCTACGTTATTTTCTGGACATTGAGGTCGCTTATTCTCTAAAAGGTTATGCCTTATCTCACTGATAACAGGATTGTTGATAATCCTCTTGATACTAATGCTCGATATTCTATGTCAGATGGTCTTCCTTTGTTGGATCCTAGTTAATATCGTACTATTGTTAGCAACTTGGTTTATCTTACTGTGTCTGATCTAGATATTGCAAATGTTGTTCACGTGGTTAATTAGTTTGTTACTGCCCCTACTACTGTTAATTGAGCTGCTATTCTTTGTAATCTCGGGCACCTTCAAGACACTTAGTTTCAGAGTCGCTTGTTCCATTTTATGTCATTTATTGAGCTGTGTGCATACTTTGATACTGATTGGGTTAGTGATTCTACTGATCGCAAGTCCACCACAAGATTCTATATTTTTGCAGGTGATTCATTTATTTCGTGGAAGAGAAAAAAACACGATGTTATTTCTCGGTCTTCTACAGAAGTTGAGTATCGTGCCATGGCCTCGACTACTTGTGAGGTTGTTTGGTTACGTTGGTTTTTTGTGAATACAAGTGTTTATTTTCGTTGTCCTACTCTGTTACATTGTGACAATTAGAGTGCTATTCAGATTGTGCGTAATTCAATTTTTCATGAGCGAACCAAACATATTGAGATTGATTGTCATGTCACTCGTTATCATCTTCAGCTTGACACCATCACCTTGCCTTTTATCCATTATTTTTTGTAAATTGCTGATTTGTTTACTAAGGCTCATTCCGCTTCACGATTCTTTCTTGTCTGATAAACTTTCAATGCTTATAGCTGTTGCATCGTGAACTTGCAGGGGATGTTAGCATATATTATTATTATAATTAGTAGTCATTAATGATAGTTTAACATTTTTATTATTCCATTTGTTTACTTTAGCTATATAAATTTTTTTATGCATATCTTTTCATTCACGGTTAATTTTAACATCCTAATCTAATTTCCTCATATAGTTCGAGGGTCATGTCGTTTAAATATCTAGTTTAGTTGCAACAATTATATTAACATTTTAAGTTCGTCGTATATTTTGATGTTACGATGATTTTTACATTTTAATATTGATTATAATTTAATATTTTCAAAGTATAAATTCCTGAATGTCGGGAATTTGCACAATTTAAACCTTTGAAATGTTTTTATGAACTAAGTGAATTTAGAACTCTGTGATTTCATTGAACTTAAGTTTTGATTTTTTTAAAGAAAAATGAAATTGATCTTTGCACCATGATTTTTCAGTTTTGCTTGGTTTAGTGCTAATTTTATTTTGATTCTTGATTTTCCTCGATTTGGAATCGATTTTTAGTCAATTTTAATCGACTTAGGCTCGTAAGGGTCGATTTTGTTCCATTTGTAGCTTTTAATTTTTAAAATTACAATAAATATGTAAATGTTATAATGTCGGTTCGATTTAGTTATGAACGAAGAATAACCAAATAGAATCTAATTTGTTTAGTGTGGAAAGTTCGAGATTTATTTGGTTTAAAAAAAGTTCAAAATTTAAATCGAGCGAATTTTGAAATATGAAATTTATTTTGTTCAAAAACAAAGTTCAGGGTTTAAATTTACGGATTCTCAAAAGTTAAGGTTAATTTTGCATTTAATCGTTTTCAAAAAGAAGAATTTATTAAAAAATAGTAATAATAATTAAAGGGCTCACAGCGTTCTGGTATTCTGGGATCTAAAATTTTGAAAGACCGCTTTTATTCTCAATCAGCCCGCCCCCGCCCTAAATCAGATTTCACTTCCCGGCCAGTGGTAGTAGACTTAAGCTCTACCCAATCACAATATTTCTCTCTCCCACCTCTCTCCGACTTTCTCTTTCTACGCGTTAAAGTTGTCCTCTCGGCTATTCGCTTCCATATCTTTCCGATTTATAGGGTTTTGCAATTCCTATCTTCAGAGTGTCTTCTGTTATCGGTTTGTTTCTGTGAATTTTTTGATTTCGACTGATTTTCTGCTTTCATGGCGTCGGAAACCGCAGACGATAAAAAATCCGAGGAAGAAGCTCATGTCGAGGAGGTAAAGGAGCTCAAACTGCCAGAAAAGGAGGAAACCGAAGAGCAAACGAAAAGTGAAGAATTAGAGCATGGTAAATCTGAAATTTCAGAGAAAGAGCGAAAGGAAGAAGTCGAAGGTGGAGGGAAAGACGAAGGGGAGGGGGAAGCGGAAAGCGAAGTTGATAGCGAAGGTAAAGAGGAAAGTAAAGGTGACCTGGAGGAGAAAAATGCTGAAGAAGGCGAAGTGAAAAAGGAGGAAGAAGCAAAGGAACTCCCGAAAGAGAAGGACAAAAAGGAGAAGAGGAGAGGGAGAAGGAAATCGGGAGAGAAAAAAATGGACAGTACTCCTAGTTCGAGGGAGCCGGTTACCCCAATGAGTGACAGGCCGACGAGGGAGAGAAAGACCGTTGAACGGTATTCGGTAACGTCCCCAGCTAAGTCTGGAAGATCATCAGCAGGCAAAGGATTGTCAATTGAGAAGGTATTCTAGTTTATCATTTATTTATGGGGTCGGATGGGTCTTTCATCTTATTAACTATTAAATTCCATGTAATGGATTTTCCAAAATTTCAGGGTCGTGGTACACCGCTTAAAGAAATTCCAAATGGTATGCTTGAATTGACTTTGCTGTTAGTTCTACATGTTAGATTCTTTCTCTTTGTTTGTTATTCAACACTCTCTAATTGCCATGGTCTAAGTGATTTTTTTTAATTACTTAATCTGATCTATATATGCATAACTACCAAGACAGACGAATGATTTTTTTTTTTTCCAGGAAATATAACTTTAAAGTTTGATTTATTCTTTTAATTGTTCTCTTCGGTACTTGCTGTATTTGTTCATATTGACATATCATGTTCGGCATCACTGATTCTTGGCTTGTTTATGGAGTAGGAAGTAGTTCCCCAAAAAGTTCGTTGTTAGAAGTGAGTATTACTTGGATTGTATTAGGCTTGGGAGCTTACAGTTTATTTTTTGTTCATATAACTTTAACACTAGGAAAATATTAAAACAAATTATGACTAATTTATGTACTCATTATGTTGTTATGTTTTTGTATGTTTCTTAACTAAATGCTGGAATCTGATCTCTTGATTTCTGTTAGTCATTAGAATTGACAATTATTATTCCATCCACCGGATGTGTATTTGCATGCCCTTTTTTTGTTTCTCATATTTTAAGTTGTTTTAGTGGCTTTCAAACTTTCAAAGAGGAAAGCTGATGACAATCTTCAAGTGCTTCACACTATACTTTTCGGCAAGAAGGCAAAGGTGACTAAGTACTTTGATTTTTTGTCAAACATTGTTGCTGCTTCTGGTGTTTATATTGAAGCATTTTTAAGGATTGATAAGCATACGGAGAAACACTGATCATCTTCCCTCTTTTTCTATTTGCAGGTACATAATTTGAAAAGAAACATAAACCAGTTTTCAGGTTATGTTTGGGTCGAGGATGAGGTATTTTCTTCACTATGTTACACTTTCTACTTTATTTGTTGTTGTCATCATTAGTTAGATCCATTTTCTTATTATGTAGATGAGAGATATATTTTTCATTGAAATTTGGATTCCATATGTAATAGCTAATTTTCTAATATCATTAGTTAATATCTTCCATTCTCAGAAAGAAAAACAGAGATTCAGAATAAAGGAGAAACTTGACAAGTGTGTTAAAGAAAAATTGGTGGATTTTTGCGATGTGCTAAATATTCAAATCAACAAGGCAGGAATAAAGAAGGTAATTAATAGTGGACTGATTTTTCTGTTGATTTTTACAATGCATCTGCTTTGCTAATTTTGGAGCTCTATCAATGCTTCCAGGAAGAACTCTCAGCCAAATTATTGGAGTTTTTGGAATCACCCCATGCAACTACTGATGTTATACTTGCTGATAAGGAGCAGGTTCTATTTTCATTGTTTTATGTGGTTAATTCTAATGGATGAGTTTTTTTTTTTCCAAATTTATTCTTTTTTCTTATCACAGAAAGCTCAAAAGCGCAAAAGAAAAGTCGCACCAAATAAAGCTGTTGACTCTGCTGAAGCATCCATAGAAACTTCTGGAAAGGTTTGATGTCTTACTGCATATCATATCATTTATGTATTTTGTGGAAATATTTTTAAGCGAGGAAACGTGTTAAAGAATTTTTTTCTGAAGGAAGTGCAATGTCTTTTGGTGTATCGAAGGTAATAAATCATTATTTATGAAAAAATAGTTGTTAGTTTTAATTTGATGTGATAAATTTCATGGTTGTATCTCTATGCTATTTGTGCGGGGGGTTCTCGATTTGGGTTTCTTGCAATTTAGTGTCATTCTCTCCTTCCTATCAGAAATTTGTTCTTTGATACCAAGATTGGCGTGCATGTTAAATGTCTGAATGTTTTTAAGATGTGCTTGTTTTGGCTTGAATTTCTCTAAGATCTTATTGGTTAGAATAAAAGTTTATTGTGGATGAATGATTCTTGTCCGATTAACTATGGAACAGTCTTGGCACATTTGTTTGTCATCCATTCAGGCACTGTACAGTTCTGCCAGTCAATTTGAAAATTGGAAATAGTAGTTAATGCTTCTAAGTTTCTGTTTTAAGCTTGTAGAATCACATAGGAAGATATCTTTTATTTTTGTTTTTTTAACATTAAAGAATAAGCTTAATGATTTACAACAATTCAAGTGTCGTAGAAGATAAAGCAATCAGAGAAGTAGAAGACATTTAACATTGTCCATGAAATCATCATTTATGTTCAGACCTTACATATCTAGCTAAATAGTTGGCGTATTTTAAGTATTTGTATGTCTATATAAACTTGGCCATACCCTAAGTTTTTAAGAAAAATTTGCTTTGCTCAGGAGCTCATATGACCCCATATTTGGGGCATGCACGTGTGGATGGCCCAGGAAAGTGTGAACTCTTTCCTTTGGGCTATACATGAGTTTGGACTAATAACTACAGCACGTTTCAAACCAAACCCAACCCAACTTGAGGTTTTCAACTCAAATTTTGATCCAATGAAATTTCAAGTATATGTTTAATTTTGCCTCCAAATTGTCTCCACGACAAAAAAAAAAAAAAAGCTTATGGCTCATAAATCAAATACTAGTTTGAACTAATAACTACAGTACCTCATGCCAATACAACCCTTGAGGTTCTCTGCTGTAAAATTCTGATCTAATGGAGAATTCAAGCGTTTGATCAGCTTTTTCTCCAAATTTTGTCTCCAATGACATTGAAAATACATGGCTTATGCCTCATTAGCCTCTAAGGCTAAGCCTTTGAATCTAACTTTAGCCTTGATGCTCTCGTGGGGAGTTTCAACTCAGGGCAGGGCTGGTGGTGTAAGCTTGAAGCTCAATTTAGAACAATGATTGTACATATATAGAGGACCATTTTGTAGCACTTACTGATTAGGATATATTTTTTTTTGGCCTGAGAAACAAACTGAAGTGAACTGATAGTTGGTGCTTTTTTTCACCAACTATGCCATTTTGTCGGCTGCAGTGTTTTCTAATTTTGAAGTTTGATGATTGCTTGTGGCTCTATATGTCGTGGAAAATTTTGAGATCTTCATTGTATGAATTCACTGTTTGAATCATTCATTTAGTGAGACCTGATTAGCTTTGTATGTGGAAATTGTTCATGTTGTTAGCGTTCTTTCCTGATTTCAAGCAATATCTATCTTGATTTGACAATGATTGGAGTGTGATGCATGCTAATATGCTCTCTTTGTTATATGTTCTTTAAGCTCCAAAAATGAATTAGGAGCATTATCCACCTCATTGATTGGTTCGTTGTTTCTTTCTCACTTTGCCTTGAACACGTGGTGCTCTGAATTTGTTGAATTTTTGTTGTTTCTTTCTATATTTAAGCTTGTACATGGGATGGTCTGAATTTTATTGAATATGTTTTGGTTGCTAGAAACAAAAATCCCAATCTGGGAAATCAAAAAAGAATGTGCCCAAAGTTGAGGAAGATGACGAGGTTGATGACAAAGTAGAACCTTCAGACGAGAAATCCAGTTCTCATGGAGATGACGGCAATGACACTGAGCAAAATGAAGATAGTGATAATGAGGAAAGTCAATCGGAAGATGAAAAATCACCAAAGCAAATGCTCAGTTCAAAAGTAGCTTCACGGTCTACGCCTAAGGAGAAAGCTACATCAACCAAAAAACAGGCATCTGCAAAAATTGATAAAGATGCTACCATGTCTAAGGAAAAAACATCTCTTTCAACAAAAAGGAAAGGAGATCCTGATAAAGCATCTGGTTTAATATCTAAATCAAAAGCATCCAAAAAACAGAAGATAGAGGAACCCAAGCCTAAAAAAGAGAAGCCCAAAAGCAAGCAACACTCGACGAAGTCCCTGGCAAAGGTAGCCAAGGATCAAGGTAGTTTTCTTTTCTTCACTTTCCTGATTTATTTAAAATTTAACTGCTCAATTCAACGACTACTGTGGAACCTATAAATGTTGGATTTACCGATAGAAGTTTGGTTTTGCAAAAATGAAGTCAATATAGTTCCTTCTAGTTAAAGAAAGATTACCCGCATGTTTCTTGGTACTTGAAACAGGAAAAGGTAAATCTTCCAAGAAGTCCAAAGTGGAGCCTAGCAAAGAGCAGATGCACGCAGTTGTGGTTAATATTTTGAAGGACGTGGATTTTAATACTGTAAGTACTATTACTGCTACATTCAACAGATTGGTTAGTTGCTTCTCTGAAAAAGCGAAAGGGAAAGCAAGATTTTATAGGAAAGTAGAGTTGCATTTGTCTAATATTCGTTCTTTTAACTTTCACACGCAGGCAACATTATCAGACATTCTCAGACAACTTGGTATGACTGATTTCCTTTATTTGCGTGACCTATGTCCACGCACTTACACCAACACTTTCCCACCAGACCTTATGGATAAACTTTTCCTATGTAATTGTTTCAGGCTCTCACTTTGGGGTCGATTTGATGCATAGAAAGGCAGAGGTGAAGGATATAATCACAGAAGTCATCAGCAACATGAGTGATGAGGAAGAAGGAGACGAAGCAGAGGAAAATGCAGGAGGTGATGATTCAGACAAAGATGATGACAATGACGACGATGCTTAGTTGAGTTTATGAGGCAGAGTATGCTTGGTTCGATCTAATCTGAGCACCATTGGTTTGAAGGAATTCTAATCCTGGTGGAGGCTTGGGTGTTGACCGTAACAGTAGATATGTGGTGTTATCGTATTGTCTCTGTACAATTTAGATTTAACATGTTTGTTGTCTTAGGTGGTAGTTGCTTACCCTTTTTTACCATTTAATTTAGCTCTTTTTAGTTTTACATTTTGTGGGTAATTTTAACTCTTAAAATTCTCAATCTCCCCGTAACACTTTTATCATTGTATTCAGTTTGTCCAATTTTATTTGATATGATTTCTAGATTATAACTTTAGTATTCACAGGGCTTAAAAGTCTCCAGGCTTAGCTTTCTCGTTGTTGGGCTTTCATATTTTTACTGGCTGGGCTTTGACACTCCTGGCCTGAGCTTGAACTGTATTCTCGGGTTGGGCTTTTAATAGCTGTTTTTTACATCTTTTTTATTTTGTTATCTAAATATATTTGATGATGTGTTAAATAATAATTACTGTGATTATGTAATTAGAGATGTTAAACGAGTCTGAGTCTAGAAAGTTTTGGCTTATTGAGATTATCGAGTTTAACGAGTTGACCTTAATGATTTGACTTTAAAAAAATTTTTAATCTGAATCGGCTCACGAGTCATGAGTTTAATGAGTCGAGTTTGATGAACTAAACTTATATAAATAAAATTATTTTATATAAATATATTATATATTTCATTAAGTTATATTAATATAAATTAAAGAATTTTTTTAAGAGTTAAAATATGAATTTATTCAAAATTTAAATAATATTCAATTCAGATTACATAACTAAAATATAGTACAAAATATAGCGAAGTAATAAGTTAAGTTAAAATCACTCTCAAACTTAGATTGTCTTCTATGCATAAAATAAATTAAAAAGTAAGTGAAAAATAACATAACTCATGAAGTGTTAGGCTGATCGTTGTCTTCACCATCTCGTGGAGGGGCAAAAGGGTTATATGGTCTCAATAGGTGCTCTAGTAAGATGGATAATGTTGGATCCAAATGGTCATAATAAGCATCTAATGCTCTCACGTATCGTGCAAAGAAGGCTGTTTGCTTTAGTGAATAATTTTGCATATTCCTTAACCCCTGTTCGATGCGGCTCTGTTCTCGTGATAACTATGTTTGCTTATTAGAAAAATTTTACAGCCTTTGTCTTATATTGTGTTCAAAGGTGGTTTATTGAGTGGCCAGATTGACAAACATTTGACTTTGTGTGATAGTGAGATTTTCCAACATCTATCCCACATCATTAGTTGAGTAAGAGCGAGGTGGCATTGCAGATGATGAAGAGGCGCCTTGATTGGGTGACATAGTTGATTGGTTTCATATCAATGTTTTCGGCGAGCCTCGGCGCGATCTCTTTTTGTCTGCGCTACAATACCTTGTGCACTTGTCATACTACCATCTGTGCGTCGGATACAAGGCAACGACATTAGTTGAGGAGGAATCTCAGCATTAGCATCCTGCTCAATGAATCTCAATCCATTGTTTATAGATTCGTCGTATGACCACTTAACTATTTTTGAAATATTTGAGGAGACATAAAGCTTTTGTTGGATTCAATACTCATCTGTTGAGCTCATAGGGACATTCTCAGTCGCGCATAAGTGCGCGATGAGGACATGGTAGATATGACCAGCAGTGGTTGGACTTTTACGATATGCGCTGATATTATTGTAGATAATTCGTCCGATGTTTATAAAGTGATCAGTGAGAATGCAATATAAGTGTACCGCTCGCTCTTTGGTGAGCTCAGAATTCTGGGATGTTGGCATCAAGTTTCTCCTGATGAACTTGCGCCAAATTTGAGCGTAGCAGTTGAGACAGCTTAATATCAAGTGTATTGGTTGAGCTGGGTTGACGATTGAATAAAACCACTGTGAACCTCGGTGGCCCATCTCTTGTATTATTATCTCATAATCTGGCCACTCTTTCATTATGGTGTGATAATTATTTTGATCTAAGTTGTCCAAAACAAACTTGTCATTAATGATCTTGGCTGAAAAGTAAATGATCTTATTGCGAATTTTAACGGTGCTATCTGAATTTGATGCCTTGAGATTTACGTAGAATTCTTGAACTACATTTACGCTTGCATCACCACCTAATACAGCAAGATTCTGCCATCCTCGTTGTCTAAGCATGACTAAAATATCTCTGTCAGACTCATCGGGGTGAAATTGGATTTCACATATAATACCTTTATTTTTTGACATCAAATCCATGAAATATTTTCTTGACTCAGAGTTGATGAAAGAGTGATCGATTTTGCCGACTAGAGCTGAGCTTGAACTTGAAGAACCTTTCAAACGTTTTGGCGCATTTTTTTTAACCTGTAAGTTACACAAGTTGTTAGTTACTAATCACCAAAACAAAATTATCAATTTTTAAAACTTGAAATTCTCACAGACATTTTAGCGAACAAGTGGTGTGCATAATTATAAAACTTAGCTCACAATTGTTTTTATATCACAAACCAACCTCAGCAATTAAAATGAAAATCAAAATCATAATTAAACAATGCTAAGCTCAAATTCGACAGCTCCAATAACATTTAATTAAATTATCAAAATGTGGATGAAATAGAATCTGTTAGGATGACTGAGATTTACTGAGTTTAAATGGAAGATTTGGTGGTCGAAAGTGGAGAGATTGACGGAAGGCGCTGCGAACATTTACAGGAGCTTTGACGGTTTTCGGCGTTGAGTTTCGTCTGGTAGTTTTCAAATGGGCGATTGATCGGGAATTCAGATTGAAGTGAGAGTTTGAGTGAGGGCTGTCAGTCAGTTTTAAACAGATCGAGAGCCGATCCATTGCTTCTAAGTGGGGCAATTCATCGGCTCTCGCTCTGTTAAATTCGCCCATCAGTGGTCGATTCATTGACATTTTGTATCACTACAAATTAAATACATTCCAACTAGGTTTGCACCCATCTAATTGTCAATCATGTGCAAAATGTCAAAAAAAATTACAAAATAAAAAAGTAATTCAAAATTTAAATTACAATGTTAATCTTCAACGTCCAAATTTTAAATTCTTCGAGTATTTCGTCCACTCGTTGTTGGCTTTTCATAATGGCGTCATTCCAATCTTTCATGTAAATGAGTGCCTCTACGAGATTGGGTGCAAGTCGTCCTTGACGTTCATCGTACACACGTCCACCTGTATTAAAAGCAGACTCCGATGCTACGGTAGAGACCAGATGTGTTAGTAGATCACGTGCCATTATAGACAGAATATGATATGTAGTGGAAAATATTTTCCACCAATTTAAAATATCAAAATTTTCTTTGTGAGAAAATTAATATCGAGTGTCAAAATAAATTTCTAGTTCATTTCGCATAGAAATTGAATAAGCATCTGTATCTAATTGATTTTAAATATCATGAATACTAAATTGTGAACCTACTATATTTCCACCACCTTAAGCTAACATGTGAAGAAACATGTGAATGACTAACGTTAGAATATTTAGATTCATAAGAAGAATATGAACTAATAATTCCATGTGTTATTTGATCCATAGAAAATAAAGAAGAAGTTTGTAAATTATTAAAAATTTTATTAACAATGAAATATACTTCTTTTAACTTATATATAAGATCCATTATACATGCATAACAAAAAATAGGATTAATGACAAGCCAATATTTTTTAAATTTTGATTCCATTTTATTAAGTATATCTATAAATTCATCTATATGTCGATATTGTGCAACATTACTCGTTAAGTTTATAAAAATTAGAATAACAAGATTAGAAGTTGGATAATAAATTCTTGAACATTCATTTGTTGCATTATAAAATGGTTTTAAAAAATCAAGAAATATATTAGCTAATTCACAACTAGATTTATCAAAATTAATACTTTGTGTTTTTCAAACCAGAAGAGATTTTTTTTTCTTTTTTATCTATTTCGAACTTAGAATTTTCTTGATTCCCATCCGGAGGATAAGAAGTTTCATAAACAGGTCTTTTTTTATTTTTATATCGTGTCCTTTTAAAGTGTAATTCATCCTTTGTTTTTTCCTTTCCATTCACTCGGATCTCTTCCCTTTCATCGATTTTGTTCGGATCCTCCTTTTCTTCCGAAAAAAGAGAAGGAGAAGTATCTTCTTCGGTGGATCCCTCTTGTTCCTGTTTAGTCACCTTCGTTTTCATTAATAAAAGCACAAATAATTCGCCAATATGTCCTAGCATTTTATAACATTAAATAAGTAGAATTTCACCTATTATCTATATCGGGTTTTAATTTTCGTGGTTTAAGTTGAGCAGCTTTACAAAAATCTTTATATTTTTGTTGTCTCGAATTACATCCAATTATATAAGAAATTGCGGATCTAATTGATTCAATATGAGGCGAAATATATGTCATACTATTTTTAACAACTAAATTTAAAATATGACAAATACATCTCATATGAAAAAGAGAATCGTGAGTAGTATCTAATTAAAAATAATTTTTAAAATGAGAAATAGCAGGATCGTTAGTATTAGCATTATCAAGTGTTATGCTAAATATTCTATTTCGAATAAAATATTCTTGCAATATCGTAACAATATATCTATAAATTGTAATACCAGTGTGGGAATATTCACACTTAAGAAATCCTAAAATTCTTTTATTTAATTATCTAGAGTTATCTATAAAATGAAAAGTTACCACTACATAACCTATAGAATTACGTGCACTCTATAAATCAGATGTAATACAAATAGACATTGAAGGAGCATTTGAAAAAAAATAAAATTAATTGATTCTTCATATTATTAAACATTTTAATAATATTCATTTTAATTGTACTTCTAGGAATACGTTTAAAATTAGGAGTAGCATACTCTTTCATAAATTTTTCAAATTAATCACTATCAGTGAACGCTAAGGTCAACTCACATTGTGCTACAAGTTTTACTATTCTTTCTCTCATTTTATTTTGTGAATACAAAAAAGTACTATTACTATTAGCATTTAATAATCTTTGTAGAGGGTCTCTAACTTGCTCGTTTAAATAACATTTTTGATAATTCCTATTTAGTGAGGTAGTTGAACTACTAGAAACATATGAATAATTTTTAATACAATATTTACATTGAACTTTACATTCTACTTTTCCACCAATTTTAATATCTTTCATTACAAAATGTTTACATAGTTCAGAGGTTTTTTTTTTTTTTTTAAAGTGATGAAGTGGATGTTGACGCTTGTGCACATGATTGTCCTATTGAAAATGAAAAATTTAATTTCTTAATTTCTTTAATATCATTATCAATATTATAATTACGTGCATCCATAACTAAAAATAAATTTTAAATAACAAAATGATACCACAAAGCAATGTCCAACAAAAGCTCGCAGGTAGTGTGAATTGATCAACTCACTTGTACGAAACCTAAAAAAAATTAATGTAACAAAATTAAGTTAGTATAACTATAAATATAATTAAAAATTAGATAAATATATGTAAAAAAATAAACTAAATTTTACCTTATTGAACCAAATTAACAAAGAATTGAGAATACAAAATAGATTTACAACAAGTTGAGTACAAATTGATTGAGAGAAAAGAGAGATAGATAGAGATTTAAGTGAAAGAAAATGAAGGGAGGCTGAAGAATTTATAGAAAAAATTTAGAGAATGAGGAGAGAGCAGCTTCTTGTTTCAACGGTCACATTACTGTTGCACCTGATAGCTATGGTAACAACGATATTGTTACCGTTTCTAAGAATTTAGACTTGACATATCAGACCGTTGGAAATTTAGGTCGATCTTCTCAGCAACGGTCATCAAATCTGATGACTGTTGGAAATCTGAGGCGATTGATCTCCCATAGTGCATTTGGTGGGGCGATTAATCTCCCCTACCACTGCCTCAATTCTGTCATGTTGACAGAGCTAAAGCTAGTAGGGGCGATGGATCGCTCCTAACACAACCAATGCAGCAAAATTCCGTTCCATCGTCACTCCCTTTATGCAATTGAGTTGATGGCAGAGGCATGGTCGATTGATCGCCTTCATCCGCGATCGATCAGCTCTACCATCGAGCTGGCCGATTTTTGGGCATCTGGGCGTTATAGACGGGAGGCAAACAGGGCCCGAGCCTAGAGCTCCAGCTCGGGAGCTCCTCACGAGCAGGCTCGTTGACCCTGTCATCAACAATCGCGCGAGCTTGGATGGTCGAGATCAGCTCGATCCGTCTGTTTGGCTCGAGCCAAACTCGCTCGTTACTGTAGTGGGCCGAGCTTGGCTCGACCCGCTACAGTAACGAGCGTCAGTCCGCTTGTTTAACATCTCTATATGTAATAAATGAATTATTTATAATTTATAAATTAATTATATTAATAATTATTCGTGATTCATCAAATATATTTATATATTAGAATAAGAGAGTAAATACATAATTATTCAAAAAATATATAATATTTTATTACATGAATCAAAATGATGAAATAACTAAAATAGGTTATAAAAATTAGTGGCCTCAATTGATATTTGTTTTTAATATGAGATTATAAATATGATATTATAGTTAAATTTATGGTTATCTCTATAATCTAAAATCAAGTTTCCTCTTTATCAAGGGATTGCTGCTTCAGATTCTACAATTTGTTACATGGGCAAGAATTTTAGATCTACAATGGTAAAAGTATGATCAAGGTATATTTTCTAAATCTAATTATAATGAGTAATAATTTATATTGTTACAAATTTCTTGACAATCAATAGTTTATGCATAATCGATATTGTTTTTGATTTACATTTTAGATTATAGTTTTACAAATATTACAATTTACAACAAATTGGTCGAGTTATCCATTTAGCAAGATGAGTGAAAATTAGAAGCTATGGAGATGGGGCGAAAGTTCATCGGAGGATGGCCGAGTAGAGCAAGAGTGTAGGAGGAAGAAGACCACAAAAACTAACGACAAGGTGTTTGGTGCTAACGTATTTAGGTTTCGGAGACCGATCGATCCTCTTTTTCCCGGGAGCCTATCTATGGAAGACGTTGAAGCTTGGATTGATTCTTTAACCTAAAAACCTCAGACCAATCCTACGTTCAGATCATCGGCTACAGGCTTATATCTATAAAGAATTTGACGACACATCCTACCCAGATTTTGATTTTCATTCCAGACAGAATGCTTAGATCATTTGCGTCAGATTCAGTGATTTAATTAGTGAGATGACGATGTAGGTGTTGTTGATTTCTGGGTAAAAAAAAAAAACAAGTTCTGAAAATAGTTTATACATAGTTTATCTACGATATCATATACAAACTCGAGATTAACGACTCAACTTAACCATCGGCGACGAACTCAGAAGTCTATACGCACCCGTCTCGTTCCGACTGACACATCTACAAATACGAGCAGGGCTACACGGTATCAACGCCGCCCAGCCGTGGCCGGTGTAAGTAGAACTCCGATCAATCTCAACAGAGCTCTCTATCTCACCCACTACTCTATTGAACAAATCGACATCACAAGGGAGCAAAATGGGGCCATCGCTCTTATACCCATATTCAGTTTCAGCGTCCTCTAGCAGAATCTTGAACAAAGGGTGGTTAGCAGTTTCCATCTTCACAACAAATCTTTGTTTTTCAGGCCCGACGCACACCCAGAAGCAACCCTCCGGCGCAATTCGCCTCTGCGCCGTCTGTTCCGGCTCCGTCTTCTTGCCTTCTTTCAGCAATTTGCATCTCCTCCAAACTTCTCTGATTATATTTGCTTTCCATTTGATCCTTTCCATCTGCTTCACTATGCTGATCTTCTCAACTTATCCGCAGAGCTTTTGCGTAGATTTGGAGAAGTTGGAGTTCGTAATAATTTAAGGAGTCGTGTATAAATAGGAGATGAGAGATGCAAGCACGAGTGTAATGGTGTAAACTGGGGAGTTTCTAAGCGAGGGAGGCTACATTTGATAAAATATCAAAAGTCTGGTGTCATAGTTTCAATGCAAAGCGCAGTTAGATATAATATTAATAATAATTGATACATATTTCTATAATAATTGATACATATTTCTATATATATATATATATTAAAAGTAATATTGAGCATGAAATTAAAAAGATAATGATGCTAATATACGTTAGTTTTAGTGTAACTCAAACTGTATCGGACTGAAACTGATTAGATCTAAGTTGTGAATTTCGTTCTGAATATTGTTCCGTTTTAATGTGTAAATATGTGTTAAATTCATTGCGGTGATTTTGATTGTGAATTTTGTATCTTTTCTGCCTACGTTTTTTTTTTTTTGTGTTGGTTTTTTGACGCTGTCTATTATTTTTTATTACTTTCATTTTCAAATCTTACTCCGTTTTCAACCATCTTCGTTAATTGGGCGACACTAAAAATAATTAATCGTGGGTTGACAAAATAGACCGTGTAAACAGAAACATGTTCATGGAATTTTCTTCAGCCCCATTTTTGGATAAAAGGGTGAGAAATTACGAAGTCAAAGGATAGATTAAGGTTGGAAAAGAAGAAATAGTCAGACAGGACAGGTTGCTATGTTGGAGTAGAACACCATAACATATTGTATGGTTGACATTTTATCCTAACTTAACCTCCGGCGCTTCTAAGTAGAGAAACATGCTATGACTTTGTTCTATTGCACGTGCATGGGATTCGAATTTAAAAATTTATTTGGTATGTTCAGTTCGATGGGATTCGAATTTAATGTATTTTTTTACCCGTTCTTGATTTGGTTGCGACTGAATCAACCACAATTTATTTTTCAGTCTTTGCAGGCTAAAATCGATGGAACCGAATTGAATCGAATAGTGTAATTTTGATGTACAAAATTTGATCCAAACTCGGGTTGAATTCAATCCTAATTGATTTGAGCCCGTGATTAGATATGAATCCGAACTAAACCGATTCAAATCCAACTCAAACCTACGAAATGACATTTTATTTATTTTTTTGAAGTAAACGCATACCAAATTGAATTTTACAGCTTGGTTCACCCTCTCTTACTAGATTTGTTTTGGTTTCACTTTTGTAAAACCGAGATTTGCAAGTTCGATTCAATTTGAGTCCAAACCAGACCGAATTGAACAGACCAGTGCCCACGCCTGGTCTAAATCCTATAAATCAATTGCCGAATATAGCCAATCACACTGCTTAACATCTTTTGTATGTGGTTGAGTTCATTTCGTCCCATAATTTGATGGCAAAAAAATAGGAATAATTACGTGTACCTTGTTTACGGTTCTCAAATTTCGAGGGTAAAAACAAAAATAAGAAATTATTAGAAATGCCAACTTCAACATTGATCATCAATGAGTCTAGTTTTCTCCAAATAAAAGACGAGTTCTCATGAGCCATGAACAACCAGACTTTGTCCTCTTTCCTTTCTCACATTACAAGCAAACCCACAACTTCATTTGAAGCTCAGAACAAGAAAAAAGAAGCAGAGGAAAAGACAGAAGGCAATTTCTAGGAATGTAAATATAGATATTGCTTTCATTGAAACATGAAACCTGTACAAGAGAAGTATGGAAATAGACAAATGTCGCTATACAGCAATCCTAATATACAGACATCAACCCTACTATGCACTATGAAGGTGTGAATGAGACGACAACAACCCAAAGACTGCATAAAGAAAGCAGACTATCTAAAAAAACATTGACAAATGATCAGCAATTCTCCTTCATAATATGGAACAAGAGCACACAACCCTCCGCCGTGGTTTGTCACTCTTTTTATCTGTCAATCGCAGATCATATACACTTAAATATCTGCAAGAGCCATCTTCTAATTGAAAAAAAAAAAAAAAAAAAAACCCAAATAGCAGCAATAATAGCACTGAACACAGTATGTATAATTTCATCATCTAGGGGTTTACCACTAGCAGCTACAGACAATCTAAAGGAATAATTTATAAGACAGACAGAATCTAGCTCATCACTCAATCCTCCAATGAAATTGATGACAATTTATTTTATCATGTATTGGGTAGGGATAGGAAGCAGTTGTATTGGGTGAAGCCAAGATGAATTGTGATGAATTTGGAATAGTCAGAACACAGTGAGTTTTTGACGTTCAATTTTTTTTTTCACACGAGTTTTAGAGCTCACCCGATTGTATATTCTTCTTTCTTTTTTTCAAATTCACCTTTCGCTCAGCACGATACTTGAAAAAGATGCATGATTGCTACCAATATTGATTCATAAAGCGCCTGAATTTTAAACATCAAACAAATTTTTTTTACCTGATTTAGGCTTTGCGAGGGTTGGCTGCACAACAACATGCATAATAATAACTCCTCCAGCAATCTCACCAAAGTGTGCCTTACACTGACCAACAGTCTTGCTATTTTCAAAAATTTTTCCACAACCTATTAGTTTTACTTCACTGGCAGCCTTGGGTATGATTGTCTTATCTGCATAGAGCAATAATCATTAAAAGTGGTTTTATATGAATATAACTAAACGTAATTAATAATATGAACATATCAAAAGGGAACAAAATGATAATGGCTCATCAAATAACTGTAACACTTAAACTACAATAAAAGAGTCCTTGAAAGATGGATAGAAAGTCTAACCAATCATTTTGGATTTATTTTATTCATAATTAAAGTTTCTATGAAAGGGAAATAAAAAAATAGAAGCAAATGAACTGCAAGTAAAATCTGTCGCTTATTAGAAATCACATAAATCAAACTCCAAGAAACAGCAATTAATCATGGGACAAGAATTCAAACAGAAATTTATGGATAAACTCTGAACTTGAATGAAAATTTTGACGAAGGGGTGAACGGAGAATATGTAGTAATTTTACCATACAAGAGAAAAAACCTAGAGAAGTAAATAAAATGCATGTATAATTCCACCGCTTATTAAAAATTTGTGAATTTAAAAACTCCCAGAAAAGGTGTTGTGATACTAAACTAGAACAAAAGTTTGTAGTCATCTTCATCGTTTATTTAGCTAATGATCAATGTAATTTTCAAAGAAAGGGAAACGATCAATAGACGCAAATGAATATTCCTGTATAATTCTACCGATTATTATGAACACGATAAAATTAAACCCCTGCAAAGCAGCAAAAAATAAAAGAAAAGAAACTCAAACAGAAGAAGTATAGATAAATTCAAGTAAATTTAACACAAAGTAAATGAAAATTACATAGTAATTATCTTGGAATTCCTTTCCACCCCCAATAAAAAAAAATTTGGGGAATAAAACTAAAGAAGCAGAGAAAAATGAAGGTAAAAATCCACGGCCAATTATAGAATCCCTCAGAGCCCCAAATAATAAATGCAAAGGAACTAAAACTAGAAAAACATGAATAATTTACAACCTTTGGGCCAATCCGAGACGATTCTCTGCTTAAGCATATCAACTGTCGATGCAGATGAGTACCGAAACGGCCCGATATCCGAACCATCATATAACCTAAACTTAATATCAACCAAATCCTCCTCCGGCATCTGAACCGTTTTTCCTCCAATCGACCAGAGATTTAGCTCCGCGTTTTTCAGCGATTGGGTGGAATTCCGACCGCCAGATCGATTGCGATCGGAGTCAATGGTGTTAATCAGTTTAAAGCGAAGAAATATAGATGGGATTTAGAATTGAAAACCTTACCTAGGGGAGGAAATGGTGGAGCGGTTTGCTTCGCAGGCTTTTTATTCTTCTCTCTGGTTTACTGTTTCTCTCTTTCTTATTTTTTATTATTTTTATGCGAAAAGAAGAGATAGGAGAGAGCTCCCCTCCAAAACGACGTAGTTTCCTTTCGGTTTTGTCAAACGACAGCGTTAGGACATAAATCAGGTTCGGGTAAAAAGTCTGATTCATCAGAGAGTTGGGCCGAAAAAGGGTAATCAGAGGATCAAGCCCGTGATTGTGCGAAGGGGCGGCGGTCACCGGTCGGAGTACGAGAAATCGCATGGAAAAACCCGGCCTGTCCACCGGAGCTGGAATGCTACATCTCTCGTAACAACGGTATGTATCGACTGTTAATGATAAAATCGGAAACTCAGAAAATGATTGATTTTCTTAGAAGAAAGTGTTTTTCTTTTCACCAATTCTCTGTTTTCTTTAACGTTTAGGCGCCAGGTTTATCCGTACTGTTTCGAGTTCATCTCTGTATTTTAACTCATTGCTCGATCATGATTTTGCTGCAGAATGCGTAAATTCTGAATTGCTACCTGATTTTCTTATGTTTATTGATCTAGGTTAAGAATCAATTGGCGGGAAGAACATTAGTCGATTTGTTCATCGAGGAGTTTAAAAGGCGACCTCATGGGTACTACGTATTTCATTTCTTCTTTATTTTAACGTTTTTAGCTCAATCTTCACCTCTTTATCCTCTCAAATCCATTTTCGATTTGATGTTAATGGTAGGATTTGATTGTGTTAATCGTGTTCTTCATTTGATGTTAATCGTGTATGATTCATGTTCGGAAATGTTTGGTACCTACTTTGATATCTATCTTTCTTTCCAAACTATGAATTTGAAGAATATTTCTCAGAATTGTAGGATAGTGCAGTCAAATGTGGAAGGACACAAGGGAGAGATGGGTTGTTTCCTAGTTTAAGATTTGGAAGCTTCGTTTTGCTATAATAGCTTGGGATGTCAAGATTCTTCAGAAAGATCCCGGTGACTGTTTGTAGACCTGCAACTTGCTAGAGGATCACCAACAGCAGCGTAGTGGAGCCTCCTAACTTAGAGAGAGAGAGACATAACAAAATAACAGAGAGAGAGAGAGAGAGAGAGAGAGAGAGAGCATGGCCACTTTACAATTACATGCAAAGGAATTATTTAGAGCAACAAGCTTAGGATAGGACAACCTGTTAGAGATTTTCATTGAAATTTACCCATTTCCCATCTTTGCCTCAACTGTTCTTCCATTGGATGGTACAAGTGATCTCTTTGCATTTCTTTAGCCAGTTTCCACTTTCCGACCTCCATCTGTCTTGCTCCCAATGGTTGGATAAACGACCGGAGTAAGCTCCGCACGCGCAGTCGTTCCCAGTTTCACGACATCGAAGATGTGTTCAGACAATTCATGGATTTTCGACTCTTCCAACAGTACTTTCTTGGAATTCATGTACATCGAGTAGATCACCATTTGAACAATGCCAAAGATAAACCCTGATACTTTGGTAGTACCTGTTCATGAAAACAAAGAACTACATAAACCCTAATACGTAAATTTGTTTGTGTATATGGAAATTAGGGTTTAATTCCGAAGAACTTATAGCAATGTTGTAGTCACAGAGGAGAAGACCGTAGAAGAACCACATGACTGCATTCAAAGTGAGGAAGAACGATAATGAAAATGGCATGAACTCCACGCTCGTCGTCCTTATAACTTGTCTCTGCTAAACCATCTCGCATTAAAACTATACAAAATGGCGAAACCAAATCGATGAACTCTTACTATAATCCCGAGGGGTACACACAGATTGAAAACCAGACAAATCAATCCGTTTGCACCATCGGCTAGCCCGAGGGTTAATGCGAGGATCAACCCAAACCCGAAAACATTCAACGATAATAGAATCTTCAAAGTCCGAATCTTCAATAACAGAAACAAAACGGGTCACAGAAAAGTAAAAGATCAGACCTAAAAATCCGAGAAAAAACAAAGTAGAAGATTTTCATAACCCCTTATGAATAATTTATCTTCTTTCAGTAGATTCACCAACAGAGTGCTAATGACTTACTCTGACAGTGGAGGCTGCGTTATGCAGTAAGAAGAGAACGTAAGCAGTCTCGATAACACACCCAACCGAGATAATTGAGATGACTAGGACTACACCCGTTTGAAGGAAGGCGTAGTAAATCCACAGCATGGCACTGAGTAGGGCTACAACGTAGGGCAAAGATCGGAAGCCTTCTGTCGATTTTCTCTCGTATATTTCGTAAAAAGTTGGCCTGAAAAGTCAGAAGTCTTTAAAAGATATTCAACAACAGATAGTTTTTTTTATGATACAGACAGAACTCAGAATGATTGTTCTTACAGTGGTGCAAGGAAGACGATGAATGAGATACTATGGCCTGCTAGACAGGACATTTAACACAGGTGAGTGAAACAAAAGAAGAAAGATAGAATACGGGAAGGAATACGCAAAAGGCCAAACCCTAATGCCAACGTCTGCAAATCAATGGCCATGATGATCTTCAAACAAATCCAAAATAATGTCTCTCGCTCTCTCTACGATTCTTTAATCTTAACCTCCTTCTATCTATGAAGCTCTGTCTATCTGCTATGTTCTGAGGTCAAACGATGGAGATCTATTTTCAAGGCAAGAGGGAGGGACGATCCACTATGACAAGTTGCAGAGCAAGAAATGAATAAAGGCAATGAAATACTGTTTGATGCTATCCAGTTGTTGATTCTGAAGTTAGATTAACACGATCAAAATGGCTTTATATCTGAAATTTCCATATTCAACTACGTTTGGTTCGTTTCTTATTAATAGATTAGAAGCTTACCCTACTTGCTCGTACTATTCATAGTACATGTATATAACGTTTGGCCCACTCGTGGGACTTGTGAAATTTAAAGATGTAGTAATTGTGAGCGTGAAACATAAAAACTGAGGTTGTACATTCTCGTAACTCTTTTAAAATGTCGGTAAAAATAATTCATAAACAAAGTTATTATCTTTATTCATCGCTATGCCTTTGAGAATGTTATTTGCGAAAAAAAGAATCTCTAAGATTCTGTTAATCGTAAGGCTCAACGCATAGCAGAGGAGACGCCAATCTCGTATCGTTTGTGAGAAATGAGATTGAACGGATTATAAAGTGTTCTTTTCGTGTAATAGCTATGGTTTATAACTAATCACAATTAAAATAATAAAAAAGTTTATGAACTAAACAACATAAATAAGAAAAACAAACTCAATTTAGGGCGTTGAAATAGAAATAATAAAAAACAAGTTGACTTTAAGTCATTAGGAATTGATTAAGCAAATTAGAAGTTAACACTCAATCTTGGAAATGTATAGGTTGAGTTTTGACTTTGGACGGGTGAAAGACATGTTGTGCTTAGAATTGAGCATAAATCATGTGACATGAACATGTACGTCGTCACGTGGTTTCGCTATTGGTCTGATGAAAATTATCGACCAATGACATATCCATACTTGTCATGATTTAATAAAGCTAATTAATTATGTTCAACTTTAATTAAACTTGATTTTATCGTAAATGAGTACAAACGAAGAGCAAAATTATATAGATTTTGACACAAAATGAGTAAAAAATTAGAAAATAAATTATAGAGATTTTCGAGGTGGTAACAAAAGGGATATGGCCTATAAACTTGAGATCGGAGGCGAGCCACCAATGAATTTCTATCGAATGTCTTGAAAATCCGATCGATTAAAGTGTTTAATTTTTATAGTAAGGTATAGACTATAGTTTTGTAATCATAATGGACAGTAATATAAATAAATACATGAGAGAGGAAGAGAGCCACTTGGGTGCATGAAGAACCAAAGTGTGCTTCAACTTTATTGATGTGTGATCGCACTTGATTCAAAACCCATCAAACGGTGGATATGAAAGCTCGTCATTTTGGTGTACAATAGGCTGTCTTACCAAGACCAGAAACACTTGAGTTGACTCTCTGTTGAAACGTCTTGTCATTGTTTTCTAATTTCATAAATTACCAATAATTAATTATTTCTACTGTTTAATTAAGTGGGTAAGTGCAATTTAATTTATTTTATGGAAGGTATTGTCACGTCACTGTCTCGTACAATTAATATTTCACGTGTCAATATTTCCATGAAACGGGTACATGTTCCAACGCACAAGTTTAGATTATCTGTCAAGTAAGATAAATTGACATCTGTCAACTAATAAACTATAGTCTTTATCTCACATCAATACACACGTTCGTCCCTCTCTCTCTCTCTCCTCTTCTTTTTGATTTGGCCTAGAATAATAAACTAGGTAGAGGTAGCTGTGTTGTCGTTTTCCGGCCTATGTTCTTCTTAGCGGAGATGCTTGAGAAGGAGCAGTCTATTTAATATGAATATTAAAAATTGTTTATTTCTCTTTTTTTTTTTTTAATTTTGAAAGGGCATTTTTCTTGAATACAAGACCTTTGTTTGTCCATATTATATAATTGTAGGGTTTGAATATCTCGAGATGCCAAAATCAAGTCAAAAATTAACATAATAAATATTATTTTCAACATTATTATAATAATACGAATAATATATATAGATTCATTAGTGTTAATTAATTGTAGTTTCATTGTGTTTAATAGCTAGAACTTAAAGCATAAAGTCCAAGCGTAGTGAAATCATTTTTTAAACCTTAAGAGTATTAGTAATTAAGTCTTTGTTGATGAGAGAATGATCAAATAAATCACGTTTTGGTTTGCGATCTCTCTAACAAACGATTTTAAAACAGAAATAAATTTAGTTAGAACGATTTTGATGATTCTAAACATGTTTTTCAAAGTTGGGTTTCTTTAAGAATCATTGAAATTGTCAAAACTGTTCTAACGAAAGATGTTTTTACTTATTAATGACTAATTCATAAGATTAAGGATAGGATTACTATTCACTTTTAAGCTAAGAACTAATATCTAGTTTACTCAAATTTAAAGTTACAATTGAAAATTAAAAAAAAAAAAACAACATATAATTATAACGTAGTGTTAGACATTGATACAGTAAAAGAAACGCTAAAATCTAGATAGGTTCTTTCCTAACAGTAAACTCAAACAGGACAGGCTACGACGGGCTGGCCTTGATTGATCATCATATCCATACTGGTGCAATTTGGTGGATGAAAATGGGTATGACTTGGATCATCTGGTTCATCTTCTTCGTCTGCGATAGGGTTAGAATCTACATTTTTCTGCATATCATCAATGGTGTTGGGGTCCGCCATTTCCACATCAGTTTTCTGCACTGGAGGCAGCTTCTGCTCGTCCACCATGATCGGCTTTTTCTTTCTGTAAATTGCGTAGAGTATCATCTGAGCTGTTCCAAAGACTAAACCCAGTATATTTGGAAGCTGTCAAGATTAAATTTCAGAAAATATAAGCTTTATGACTGCGGGGAAGAATCATTTTATGGGTACGCATGCATGTTTGGTAGAGAGAGAAAGAGATACGAAGAGAGAGAGAGAGAGAGAGAGTGAGGAACATACAGTAACGTAGATATCTTTGAGAAAAACGCCATAAAGAAGCCAAGTAGCAGCGCTCAGCGTGAGGAAGAAGGAGAGAAGGAAGGGCATGTATTCCACGCTCTTGGTTCGTACGACCACTCTCTTTCAAACATACAAAAAGCAATAAATTAGTGCTGAAAAAAAAGAGAAAACATACCGCATGCTCCGGAATAATACAAAAAAAAAAAAAAAAATTGAAGGATATGAACTCGCGCAATTAAGATGTGTCAGTGCAATTAAGATGTGTGATAACCGTATGAAAGCAAAGATGAACTAACTCATATCAGTGAAGGTGTACAATCTCACATTGCTCGAGAGAGTGAAAAATATCTGATTTATAAGTAGTTTTTTCCTCCTTATCTAATACAATACGTTTTGGGATAACTCTAAGAATAAAGTCAGACAATAGTTTACAGCCAGCACTAAGAGACGTTTCGATGTGTAAAATAAATTATAAATAGTTAATTTATTATATTAATTATTCTTTAATTATATTAATTATTATTTAAAATATTATCAAATATTTATTACAATTATTGTTAGAGAAAAAAAAAAAAGAGAGAGATGAGGTAACTTCTTACCATAATGCTCAAAGGAGCAGCAAAGACACTCACACCAAGAGCTACGGCAAGCCAGCCAAGAATTTTGATTCGAGTGGGGCCTTTGGCTAAGAAGTGGGAGAGTAGAAGAGTCAAACCAAGTGCTCCAAAATTCACCAAAATCAGCAGGGTTGACGTCACAATCTGCACACATTCATAACCCAAATTTAAACTAAGTTACATCAATACAAATTTATGTAGAAATAGTAAAACTTTATAATATATATTTTTGTATAAGCATATAGTCTCGTATTAATAAAATATATCATCACTTGGATCGATATTGACATTAGAAAGAACTAAACCGGTCGACACGTCAGCAAGAAAACATTAATAACGGGAACGTCATTCGCGTTCGATTTGACTGCTTATTAGATCAGCAAAGAACGATTAGATCACTGAGATTATTACATAAAAATAAAGAAAATTTCACCATCAAAATCGAAGAATGTGTTTTTTTCACAAAAATCTATTTGTTCGATTTCTCTTCTACCACTTCGGATTGTTATGAATAACTATAATTAGTCATTTACTCACACTTGATATGATTAGGCTAAAATAGAATTCGGCTAGAGAACTTGCTGCGATAGAACTAATCGTACTACGAGAATCGATAAATAATCAATTAGAAGTGTGAAAGAACAAATCAAGACACGCAAATTTACGTGATTTGGAATAAATCGTTTTACGTCCACGACAAAAAACTTTAGCAGAGAATTTTATTAGAGAATTCAGAAAACAAAAATTTCCATAATGTTACAGCATCACGCACAACATCATCCGATATTACAAGAAAAATAACGTTTCTTGAGAAATCTCTCTCACCATTTTTTGTCTCGCTTTTTTTTCCTCTGACACTTCACATATGCATATATGATTCTCTCTCTTCTTTTAAGTATCCCTCATCAACAACTTTCTTACTCGTCTATTTGAAATAGAGAAAATAAATTTTGAACTTAAAAAATATCGAACCAAACCAAACCAAACCAAAAACACTGAACCAATAATTAACCGAACCTAACACGAGAATAATTTAAAGTGAAATTACTACATACCCTTGATTTCTTTGGAGCAAAAGCAATGTAGAGAGCAATGTAAGTAAATTCAAGAAGACACCCCATTGAATTGACAGTGACGAGAAGGATTTGGGATTGGAGGGCTGCATAATGTATCCAAACTCCAGCGCTGAACAGCGAGATCAAGTATGGAAATGGGTGAAATCCTTCAGTTGATTTCTTCCTGTACACCCTTATAAACGTGGGTCTGCACTTGTCTCACATACCACCAATCAGATTCTCAAACAGATTAAAAGATCTAAAATCAAAACCTGGGTTTCAGTATGAACTTACATTGGAGCTAGAAAAACAACGAAGGAGATTAGGTTACCTGAAACAAAGAAATTGCAGTGTTATCAGTACTCAGTCAAGGAAAGATGAGAGAACCTGCATGAATATGTATATACCTAGAAGACCAAATGCAATAACGCGTGGATTTCCTGTGGAAAACACAGACATTCTTCCAACTCTCTCACTCTAGAATCTGTATCTCTATCTCTCTCTAAAACGCGAAAATGAAACCTAGCACGCAAGAGCTTCTGTAGAAAAGACTGAATATTCCAGCTCCTTCGTCCTACCCAACACCAAATATATATATAGGAGCAAAGGAAGATACTAGTAAATAATCTGCAAAGTGAATGCACTAACTTCACACTTGGCAATCAAGCACTGGACTAAACGATGGGCAAATTTTTGGTACGAGCCTTGATCACAGATCATTACAGACCCAGAATACAATATTTTAAAAGTTGTACTGCCCTGTATATCCACGCCAACGTTTGGTGAGTAGCTTTATTCAGATAATGAATTTATGGTAGATTGAAACCCTGGTTGTCTATTTTGTCAGCCATACATTTGGTGCTTGAGCTCTAAAAGAACACCATTAAAGAGATCACTATTTCTGCACTATTGCCCTCTTGCAGAAGAAGGGCTTTTCTATTTTTGGTGGAGTTATGAATTGCTACTGCCATCTATCTTTCTTGTCTGCTGGAATTCGAACCCTGCTTTACAATTGTCGCCATATTAAACGTTAGAACTGGCGAAGAACACCTCATCTTTGCTTCTTCTCGAGAGGGAAGTTTCTGTAATTTAGTTTCAACCAAAAGTAAAAGGGGAAGGCCTCAAAATAGAAGTGTTGAGAGGATAACAAAGAGAGGACAAGTGTCGTTGCTGCGATGGTTCGAAGAAAAACATTATTTTATGTTAGCTTAGCTCTGCTGTAAGATGAGATAGACTACGTCCAAGAACCAAGCTTTGCTGAACAAAGAGAAGAAGGAAAGAAATGAATCTAACATAGTAATTTCAAATGGACCTCAGCGACTTTGTGTAAGACCTACCCATTGAAAACATGCAAGCTAAACCCAACCCGGTTAATAGTAATCGAATTCTAGTAGGATCAAATCGGGTAGCGTATCAATATTAGAGTTTGATATTTTTTCGAGGTTTGACTTAGAAAATTCAATTTTATCTTGATTTTTAACGGTGAATCTTGATTTTTTCTCAAAGGTTTTATAGGTTTTTGTAACAGTGAAAATACGAGACTTCTAGACTTCTATTTTGGGAGGTTCGGAGACTGGTTCAAATAGAAGATAACATGGCTAAATTAAGCTGGAGTCAAAATAACAAACACTTCCAGAGATTACAAGCCTGGAAAGCCAGCATATTCATAGTAAAAAACCACCCTTTTCATTGGCAAAAACAGCCGACAGTTTCTTCCTTTTTTTAGACAACTAAGCAAATCCATCCATGTTTATTTATGTCCTCTGCAATACCATCATCATTTTTCCCTTTCAACTTCTCTTTCCATCTCTCACGCTTACGCCTTCAATGGGGTGCGGTAACTCGAAGCTCGCCCCAGAAGGAGAGGTGGTTCCTCCCAGAATCCGGCCCCTCCTCCGCCGTCGATTTCTGGAAATGAGGAAACGGGGAAACGGAAATGTGCTTAAAGATGGCGGGTTATCGAAAAAAAATCTGCTTAAAGACGGAGAAGATGAAGACGATAGTCATTCCTCACCTCCTCATTCGGAGATTGTCGACAGTAAAAGCACTTCTTCTTCCTCATCCTCTTCCTCCGAAAAAAAGGAGAAGCTGCCGGAAAATCCAGAGTCTACAGAGAAAGCCCCTAAATATCTCAAAGAGCAGGACAATAAGGAGGCTGAAAGTACCCTCGTTAAGAAGAACGTAGATATCACAAGCAGTTCGAAGAAAGAGGACGAAGAGAACGTTAAAAGTGGGGAAAAAGACAAACCGAAGATCGGAGGAGAATTGAAGCAAAAAGAGGCAACGAGAGAGAAAGAAGAAGACGATGACGAAGACGGCGACGGCGCCGGTGAAGATGACCGGTTTATTTGCCCTGGATCTCCCAGTTTCAGAGTTTATTTCCTCGACGCAGCAGAAAACGAGAAGAAAAAAAGTGAGTATTACGAATAATCAATCAATACAATAAGGAGATTGCATGAAGAAAATAGCTTAACCAAATACTGTATTAATGGCAGTTGCAGAAGAGGAAGACGAAGACGAAGACGAAGAAGACGACTCCCCACAGAAGAAGGCTCAAAGCGATGACAGCTTTGGCAGCAATGAATCCGCAGTTTCCAATACGGTATGCGTCGTTTTCAACTATTAAAAACAATCATTTTGTTAAGTCAGCCGTCGGGATCGGCGTCGGTAAAGGGTGCGTTAAATTATTCAGGCGGAGGAGAGGAAGATGAGCAAGAAGGGGAGGAGAGGAAGGGCGTTCAGGAGAGCCATAAAGAAAGGAGGCCCAGTGGCAGTGAAGAACCTGTTGAACGTCAAATCATGCTACCACCCAGGCTGTGCTTCCGGTTCCGGCCATGATAGAGCCACTCTTCTAGACGGAAAGGCGGCGGCAGCTTGATTTTGATCAAATAGGCTTCTCTTTGTTCACTAAAACAAAAAATGCTTTACTAGATTTGTAGATCTTGATGAACTTATGTGTGTAGATCTTGATTTTGATCTATGAGCATGTGAAAAAATAATATGAACTTAAACCCTAAATTACATTATCTTCATTCTTCCCATTGTCTCTCATCTTTTTCTCTCTCTACATGATCTTTATTTCCATACCCTCTTGAAGAAGGTGAAGAGTCATTGGTAGCTTGGCATTTTTAAGATGAAACTAGGCAGGCAAATGAAGAAATTTAGAAACTGGGCAAACCTTCCTTTTTCTTTTGTTGACTTGGGCTGGAAAAACAACCAGAGTTGATTTACCTCTTTCAATAACGTTAAAACTGCAAATTAGGTAGCCGTTTAGACAATTCAATCTCTGCAAACATAAGCTGTAATTGGTGAAAAAGGCTAGGAATGGGTGAAAACTGACCATCAGAAGGACAAGATGGTCATATCCACTGCCAAAAGGGTCAAATTTCTTTAAACTTAGGACCTCAGAAAAGTACACTAGGTTGCGAAACCTACAGCAATGTTTGTAGCTGCACATAGTTTTTGAAACCAGGACAGTTACGTTTTGCAGTGGTGATATGAGGATTGGTTTACTGCAAATCCCCATTGATCCTCTGTTTATAAGCTTTGCTATTAATGTAGATCACTCCAATTTTACCTCAAATTAAGCCTTATTTTGTTGCTCAAACTCAACATTTTGAATGGTTGATGATCATTAATCGAGATAACGTCCGTAAGAACGTCCCCTAAATTCTGAATTTTTACCAAATAATCAGCTTTCAGAGACACTCTGTTTCATTTCCCCTTTCCCAATGTTTATCTGTCTCGTCTTCGTCACTATACCCTTAATTGAAAGATTCCCATCTCTCTCTCTCTCTCTCTCTCTCTCTCTCTCTCTCTCATCTCTATAAAATTTTCGGCCATTTCTTCGTATCAGTGAAACTTTCTTCTCCTCTGTTTTTCTTCTGTTTGTGCTCTGTTTTCTGAACCTCTCTGATCCTCTTCAATGGCGGCAGTTCAACCCAAGCTTCAGCAAACCCCACAACCTAAAACTTCACAACCCTTTCTGGGTGTGCAAATTTGCTTACGCTTTTTGGTTATATTTTCCACATTGGCTGCCACTTGTGTGATGGTCACTGCAAAACAGACGACGGATATTTTTGGCGTGAGCTTGGACGCCCGATTCACCTATTCCTCATCATTCAAGTAGGTTTAAAACATGGGAAAAAATCAATTTCTTTTGTAGAATCCCCAGTTTTAATTTCCATTTTTTGTCGTAATTCTTGCAGGTTTTTGGTCATTGCAAATGCAGCTGCATGTGCCTTCTCTCTCGTGTCCCTCTTCCTGCTCTTCGTTGCATGTCATCGACCTGCCAATCCCTCCGTCTTCTTCTTCTTCTTCATCAATGATGTAGTAAGTTCTTGCATAAAATCACTGGAAATTTATTTGCAGGGTCTGATGATTTCGGTTTTTTAGACATTTTTGTATTTAAAGACCGACCCGAACCGTTCAAACAACCAATTACTTTGGTTATTAGTATTATAAACCAAAGTATATTATGATAGTATATAAGCTTAAAAAAAGACTGGTTTTACTTTGGTTTTGTATTCTAAAAAGTAAAAACCAAGCGGTTTGGTTCGGATTATTTTACGAAAACCAAACGGAACCGGACTAATTCTTCTTCCAATGTTGTTTGTGCTTTCATTGTAGCTCCTGACGTGTTTGGTGTTGGCTGGATGTGCCAGTGCGAGTGCAATAGGAATAGTCGCAAAGTACGGAAACAACCACACGGGTTGGCCGGCGATCTGTAATCTCTTCGACAAATTTTGCGAGCGAGGGGCGATCTCTCTAGCGCTCTCTTATTTCGCCATGGCTCTGCTTCTCGTACTCACTGTCCTGTCTGCAGGAAAGTCTAGACAGATTCAAGATTAGATCTTTTTGTCGTTAAATTCTCTTGTAATGCAAGAACACTAGAAAACAGAGCTTTATACTGTGTTCTTATTTTCCAAATGACCTGTGATTAAGTTTCTCATCCAAAATGGCTAGGCCCTTTTTAGAGCACCTTATGATGGTAGCCGGGAAATGATTCAATTCCGGGATATGAACGCCGGAATAGGTCGCTGACTTTTCTGGGTTTTGATTTTCATGTTTATGTAAGCCACCGATGGGTGACCTGAAAAAAACCAGACGGTTGATTTTCCGGTCAGGGCTGAACATGTTTGACAAGTTAAGGTCCGGAAAATACATCCCAATTCCGATCACGATCGAGGCTTTCTGCGCAAGCGCCGGCTACCACCATTTGTTTCCGGCAACCTTTTGACTCGACGAGAGAGGCTAACTGAAGGGTCTAAAAGTTGAACTGGAATCGCTATCCCTCCCTTGTATTTCTGAAATAGTCTTCTGTTCGCCGCGTAAGACATTAGATTGAACAGGGCCTTTGCCGCTGCTTCTTGCTCCTCGAATGCCTTTCCGTCCTACATCTTGATCAAGGGTTTAATTCATCCACTCTCGCCGATATCTTGTTGAGTTTTCGAGCAGAATCCAAGCTCGCAGACTGCTCAAGCGGCCGTGACTCTTACACCTAGAATCCCAGAATCCAGTGCTTCCGATAAGCAGGCTATGAATACGAAAGAGCTTGATTAGTTACGTGATGACGTGGAACGCTAAGTGTGAAACTGATAATAAACGCGATAATAGACAGCAAAAGTAAAAATACAGCAGCTTAGTAATGCAGTTCGGTAATTGCCTACATCTTCAAGACCATGCCTAGATTTAAAAATAATACACAAATTTAACAAAGTTACAATACACCCGGTGTAATACAAAGTAAGACTCTATCATTTCTTTGTCGCCATCTCTTCTTAACTTCCTCAATAAATCTATTTTTGCGAGCTCCCCTTGTTTTGAAGTCGATCTCTCTCGGAATCTGAACGCAACAAGATTCTCTTGTTGATGATTACTCCTCCTGGAATCCAAATGTGACAAGCTCCCTTTGTTGATGACGACTTCTCCTGGGATCCAAAACTGATAAGCTCCCATTGTCGATGATGACTCCTCCCGGAATCAGTGTATGGCAAGATTCCCTTGCCTACGATCAAAATGACAAGCTCCCCTTGTCAATAAACAGAATTCTTCCTAAGTTTTAAGGCAGCTTCCTCCCGAGACTGAGCTTTAATGAAGAATAACAAGGAATGCATCTTTCACGCCCCCAGCGACACCAACTGTTGTCTTTGGATGCACACAAACAACACACTCATAAAATAACGAAAACCAATCAGAACAGAGTGTGTAAAACAATCTATCATAAACCGAATGAATAATAACTTACACCACATGAAACCATGAGTGAAGAAAGAAGAATAACATGTAGCACAAGAATTGTGAAACAAATAATTAATCTGCACACTACATTCTGTGAGAGATGAATGCTTAAATATTGTTTGCATCGAATATTTTTGTTTTTGATATTCAATATTCTCTTCAAACAGATCGCACAGAATAAAATAACCGAATCCCATAAAAACCGGATCTGTGACATCAAGTGTGAAATTTATGGAAAGTGATGTCCACTTAATAGGAATGGATCCCAATGAATTAAGAATGGATCCCACAATTGGTGTGATCAAATATCTTACTATAATCACACAAGCAATTTTCAAATTAACTTTCCAAAATTGATTTTCAAAAATACCACATATGGAAAATCCAAGCAATCAACGAGCAATCGAATCGGAATCAAATCCCTTAGATGTTGTGATCTTGAATCTCACTGTAGTCCAGATTAACAAATTCGTAATTTTCAAATCAGCTTTCCAAAATATACTATCTTGATAATTTGCTCTCCAAGTTACTTCCTTCCAAAAAGATTTGATTTTTTAAAAATAACAAACTTCCAAAATTCAAAATATTTTAATTTTAACTTCCATAGATATCTTCTTAATTTTCAAGATTTCTTAGAAACTATCTTTCAAAATATAAATAGATAATTTTTTTATTTTTAAGAAATTACCTTCTAATTATGAAATCTCATATTTAGAATAAAGTTTAAATTTTCTTAATTGTTATTTGCCAAAAAATTAATGTCAATCATATTTGCATTTACAAAATCCATTAGCGACGAGAATTTTGGCTGTCGGCGGGTATGAGGTCAAGTGTCTCACCAATTCAACCGCCACTTCGAGGATTTGAATTGGAGGGAATGAGCCCTAAATCCGCCTCAAATATACGATTCCCCCTTCCTTTACTATCAGAATCTTCAAAACTTCAGCTTCCGTAGCTGAGAGTTCGGAAAATGACAGATTAAATTGTCGAGAACAATAATAATAATACTATTGTAAAACATAGAGAGAATTGATCAACATAAAGTATGTTGCTAAGAAAATTTGAAGGGTCACAAATGGTCTATCTAAATTCTATTCTTCTAGACATAACTTATTTACACAGTACAATTACACCACTAAATAAGCGATATAAAAAATGATAACAGACGTGATTTGAAAAATATCAAAAATATATTTTCACGCCGTTTAAATATAACGACCAAGAAGTAAGAGAAATAATGGTTAAAATGAATACTGAGAATTTTACGTGAAAACTTAAATTGAAAAAAAAAAATCACAAGAATCGAGTACAAAAAAATCTCAATATGAAAAATAAGATTTATAATATTTTCTATATATTAAATATTTTAAAAAATATTCATCGAGAGAAATCACAAATTTTAAAATTCACGGGCACAAAAATACCTATTTTTTTCATTTTTTTTTTCTCTAAAATAATCTTCAATTCGCTATTTTTTTTCTTGATCTTCGTGTAAAAGTACCTCAAAACCTCTCTTTATAGAGATTTTTGAATATACACATTCTTTAAATAATTGAAGGAATGTATAAAGAATGTATACGAAGGGAAAAAAGGAATTGGAAATTTTAAAGTCTCCGGTTACTGCCACTGGTCACATCAAGCAATTAATTGGAGACTTCGGCTGCTTGATTGCAAATGGTTCAATCGTCAAAGGAGAGGGACCCTACATTAGAGACAGCCAATTGAATTTTCTGTCAAATCCAAAGAATTCGAATCGAACTTGAACACACCTAAACCCGCGGTTAGCATCATGTTCTTATTGTAACTGCCCAACCCCTCTGTGTGTGAGTTGAAAAGTTTTTATACTCCGTTATCTCATGATTTTTTTTTTAACAAAATAATTTTTGTCATCTCCAGATATTGAGTCCAAAACTTGTCAGGCTAAAATACATAGACTTATAAAAGTTAATACCACTTGACTGGGTTGAGTCGTTACTAAAAAGAGTGTCATTTTTTGTAACGGCTCAACTTCCTCTGACTGACTTGTCGTATTGTATTATGGGGTTGGAAGAACTTGATGTCCAGTTTCACGTCACCTCATGATTTTTTTTCTCTGGTGAAAGAATTTTTGTCCTCCTCATTTCTCGATTCCAAGACCTGATAAACTGAAGTACATGAGTTTACAAGAACTGGTACTACTTGTGAGGTAATGTGCAGTTGGAGATCAGGTCCCTCCAACCTTACAGTACGGTACGATAAGTTAGTTAGGAGAGTTGGGTCGTTACACTTATCGTCATCCTGCAGCAACCCTAACAGCAAGTCCATTGATGAGTTCTTCCACTCATAGGTTCCAATCTCGGGCTGAGCTATCAAATCCCTCGACTCAGCTCGAACGGCCATCCTACTAGACGAAGAGCTAGAAACACTGTCGGCGAGAAAAACTCCACTCTTAAGCAAGATATCAGCATCTTTGATTAGCCGATCGAGGATGGCCATGATGAAATCAATATTGCTCTCAGTCTTGAGCTTGCCGTAGGCTATATTTGGAGTGACATTTTCTTGCTAGAGAGTTGCTGTGTTGGATCGGTAAGGTAACAGGCTTCAATAAATAAAAACTAAATAATAAAATATTTCAACCCCTTTATTAATTTACATTTTCACTATTTATTTCAGTAAAATTATAAATTAACGACGTAAAATGTTGATTCTAATTTAAAAATATATATTACATTTATTTATTCTTTTAATTATATTATAATTATGTGGTGACTTAATTTAATTAGCTTTATTAAAACTAATACGATTGATTTGCCTATGAATGTCTTCTTTATTGTTTTTAGTAGATCATTGCCTATTACTAATATGACATATTACAACTATATATAAATTAATAATCTCTTTTGATTTATTGTGCCGTGATTGTATTATTCGTCCATTAAGATAATAATTACTTATATTTAAATTAAATATCATTTACTTCAATAATTGACGTGAAAATAATTATTAAATCATGCAATAACAAAAATATAAATCAATATATTAAAGATATATTTTAATTTTCAACGAATGTGTATTGAGGTCAAATCAATTCAAAATCTGGGTCTAAAAATTCTCCAAAGTAATTAGCCTCCAAGTAAAATGGTTGTTTGAAAGAAATACAAAAAGAAGAGATGGACAGAATTAGATCAGGAACTGACTAAAGGTATTCGATTCGGTTTCAGTCGGTCCTCCAAAGTATTCAGTTTGAGACTGGTCTTCTCACTCAAAATTTTGTTGATTTCGATCCTGTCCATGGTCCCAAAACCGGCCTGGGAACTGAATTCTTTAAGTTCAAGCTTTTGATTTAGGACTTGCAACGGTCACCAGCCATCCACTGCCTCACGCACTCAGCATTAGGCAACAACTTCAGCTCACAGCTCAGCGCTCACTCTCAGCATGCAAATACGTACACAGCAACACTCAATCGTCGTCGTCGCCGATGCTGTCGAAGCACTGCGCCTCTCAGTCTCCGCAGCCCACGCACACCACTTTCGGCCAACACTCGACGGAAAGAGGCAAGAGGTGCATTACTATGTTTATTCATTATTATTTGACTGTTGCCAAAAGACTTCAACATGTTTATTTATTTTCAGGGGTTGATTTTGGTCTTCATATCACTGAATAATTATTTGTTGATTTGGATTACCTAAAATTTGGGTTATTGAGTTTGGTTATTAATTTGTATACTGTAATGTGTTTACTTTAGGATGATAATAAATTTATGTCGATTAATGTGTTTTATCTATTTATTGTTTTTTGCTCTATAGTAAGATGAATATTCTTCATAGTGAAAATTCACATGTGAAATCGAAAAGAACTATGTCTCTAGCTTGAATTCACTTCAGTAGGTACCAAACACCAATTCAGCTAAGTGAAATTATTATGGGTAGATTTATGCTAAATGTAATTATTGTAAGTAGATTTCTGTTAAATGTAATTACTGTTTGATGATAATTTCGAAGATAGTACTATCACAACTATAGAAGAAGATTCAAACATTATTATATTTATTTATTTTACATGTTTATCTCTAATTATTAACTAATGTCTTCAATATTTTTATTTTGCATATTCCACTGACCCTGTCGATTAAAATTTTATAGAAGATGACACATCGATGACTTGATATTGTTGTAATTATTGATTTCATTTTAATGTTTATCTCTAATGGTTTGTAATTGATTGCTTGGAAGTTATAATGAAATTGACAATTTAGTGAGTTTTACTATTTAGTTTGTATTTTTACAGTAGTTGGATTAATTTTAAATTTTGTTTCTTATATTTTATTTTAATATTGGATAATTGGATTAATTTGTATGTTAAATAATTAGATTTATTTTGAACGTTGAATTTAATTTCTTAGATTTTATTTTAATGTTGAATAGTTGAATTTATTTTGTAGCTTAAATAATTTGATTAATTTTAGATAATTTGAATATTAAAAATTTATTATTTTTAAATAAAAAAAAATCAGAATTTTGGTAGGAGGAACTCGTACCAAACCTATCCCTCTCAATGCCAGTTCCAGGACCAAGATAAAAATTCCGAAGGGTTCGGTTCAGTTCCAATTCCAACTCGGAACCGGACTAACCCAGACGATGCCTTCCCCGAGTATTTAGATTGATTATTCAACAAGTTATAATGCAAATGCAAAGATTGGTTCCACGACCACGCATTGAGATAGCAATGAAGGTGAATTATACTAATAAATACATGCAGGTAAGTAAATTTCAAACGATCAAACAAATAACAAGAATAGCTAATATAGCTTGGTGCATTTTTTTTCAATAATGGATGATCTTTTGGTCTAGAAGCTACCTCTTTTAACATACTTATACTCCGTGCATTTATTCAGTCACGCATGCTAGTTTCATTTATTTTGAAGTTTGATTCTTGGTCGGAAAATTTTAGCCGTCATTAATAGTGTTATGCCAATAATCGTATGGAATGTAGAAACTATTTCGTAGACGTTTATTCTACAATTCGTATTTTCTAACCCACCACACGGTATTTGATTTGGCGAGATTCGGCTCAAAAATTAACCGTTAAGATCATAGTTGGTATTTTGGTAAGTTTGATAGTATTTAAACAATTATAAATTAATAAAATTATGTTTATTCTCTAACTTTACATTATAATTATTATTATTTATGATTATAATTAATTTGATATATTATAAATAGGTAATTAAAATAAATAATTAATAGTATTAATTAATGATTAAGTATAAATTAAAAGATATAAATAGAAAATAAACTTAGTATAAAATTGATATCACTTATTGAATACGGTGGGAATGTCTCTGAGTTGTTGGGCTATCGTCTATTTATTGTACATGGTTATTTTTGTATGTGATAAGAATAGTAAGTGTCATGCCCAAAAAATAATATTTTTAAATAGAAAATATATATTTTTATTTATTATTTAATTAATAAAAAAATATATTATTTCCCTCTTATTTCTTCCCTTCTTCCTCCCAACTGGCCCTTCCCTTCCGGAGTTCAGATCCCATTGTTGAAGAGCTTCGGGATTACATCGGAGATTCCTCCAAATGGTAACCATCCCATACTTCACTGCTCTCACCACCTACTTCAGCTATGGCTTGCTCTTCGCCTTCGGTCAGTTCCGTGATCTTTTCAGGAAAATCGTCGATTGGTGGAGTGCAAGCAATCTTCAGGTCTTTTTTATTTTTTATTTTTTTTATTTTTTATCTTTCATGATAAAAAGTTCAATACCTAGAGTCGTGGCTGATTTCTGATATTTAGGGATACGCGCCGATCTGCTTAGGCCTCGAGGATTTCTACATTCGTCGTTTGTATCTGCGTATTCAGGTATTGTACTGATCGTTTCTACTCGAGAATTTCAGATGTAACAATTTTTTATTTGTTCTGTGCGGAACTTTGGAGATCATTGTTTGCAGCAGAATGAATGTCGTCATCGGGATATTGGAAGCTCCCTGAAAGGATATAATTTTTTTTCTTATTATAGCAAATTTTTCAAAAAAAAAAAAAGGAAAAGAAAAGCAGGGTTGTGTTTGCAGGCCATGTTATTACTTTTATAATGTTAATTGAGATGGTCGACTACGGTTTTTACTTTTTAGTCTTGCTTGCATTAATTACATCAAATCTCACTCAAATTGGTATTCTTGAGCTGTTTGTAGAGCCCAATTTATTTTTTTTATACAGATGGTCCGGTGCATACAGGCATGATTTATTCTGCTCATTGTTTTTTTTTATTAATGTTGTCATCATGAAATCTTCGTGTAAATAATATTCTAGGAGCATATAATTGTATTGTTTGGTAATCATACTGTATTTTTTGTTCTGCAGGACTGCTTTGGACGACCAATTGCAAGTGCTCCGGATTCCTGGTTTGATGTTGTAGAGCGTTACTCTAATGACAATAACAAGACTCTAAAGTGAGTAATTTGTTACATCATCGACATAAAGTTCTTTCTTCTCTTTCCCTCACCCAACAAACAAAAACATAGTATGTTATCTTTACAAGATTTATATGTTCTTTTGACGTCAGATAAATTTTGAAAACTGATCTTAGATGAATGTTATGCAGGCGAACCACAAATGTTAGCAGGTGTCTTAATTTGGGATCATACAATTATCTAGGTTTTGCTGCCTCAGATGAATATTGCACTCCTCGTGTCATCGAGTCACTGAAGCAATTTTCACCTAGCACCTGCAGTGCCCGCGTTGATGGAGGTAGTGTGGATTTTTTCCTTTTCTTTCCTGATTGGCTTTGACATGTGTATTAATGCAATTTTATCATCAGGAACTACAATACTGCATAGGGAATTGGAAGATTGTGTTGCTGACTTTGTTGGAAAGCCAGCTGCAATAGTTTTTGGTATGGGTTATGTGACAAACTCCGCAATACTTCCCGTTCTGATTGGAAAGGTATGTAGATAAACTAAATCAGGCTACTGTTGAACTTTGAAGATCAACATGTTAAACGTTTTTCTTTGATGCTTTTATATGCAGGGAGGTCTAATAATTAGTGATTCATTGAACCATAATTCTATAGTCAATGGTGCTCGAGGATCAGGAGCCACCATTCGTGTTTTTCAACATAATAGTAAGCTCTATGAATCTTCATTATCTAGATCCTAATAATAGTCAATATTCATAACCGAATTGACATTAGATCTCTTATTCGTGGGTTTCTCTGCTTTGAATCAGTCCCATCAGATTTAGAAAGAGTCTTGAGAGAGCAAATTGCCGATGGACAACCCAGGACACATAGACCTTGGAAGAAGATAATTGTCGTGGTGGAGGGAATTTACAGTATGGAAGGAGAACTCTGCAAACTTCCTGAAATTGTTGCAATTTGCAAGAAATATAAGGTATTCCATTTGTTAAAGTAAGATGTTTTGAGATCATGATCTTGACGTTTATGTGTTTTTAGCTCATTAATCTCTCAGATATATACTATGTTCAAAGAGTTAATAATGTAGTTTTGAGATTTGTACCTCTCTCAGAGAAAATAATCAAGTTATAACTGGCATCTCAAAGAAAAAGGAATAACTGGTTGCTGAATAAAGTAAATTTAAAATGATTCTTGTTTTAGAATCAGTTTTTGAAGGAGCATTTATATGTGTGCAACCAGTCAAATGTGCATCCAAGCAAAGTCCGTGCTCTGAAATTTTCTTTCTATCATTCATTCATATATATGTTGTAGGCTTATGTCTATTTGGACGAGGCACATAGCATTGGAGCAGTTGGAAAAACAGGAAGAGGTGTCTGTGAGCTATTAGGAGTTGATACGGCTGATGTAGATATCATGATGGGAACATTTACAAAATCATTTGGCTCATGCGGTGGTTATATTGCAGGATCTAAGGTATCTACATCTGCCCCCTCGCTATTTTGAATTAGGATTTTCTTGGTCACTGGTCGTGGTAAATAAAAGAATTTTCATAACTTTGCCGGATTAATGGTTAGTCCTTTTTCCCCTTAAAAGTGTTACGACTAATGGCTTCTAGCTTTTATCTGTGGAATAATGTGATATAGATATTGGACTTGTAAATTCAGCATTTGTCTCGTCATTTGCAGGAGCTTATACAATATCTTAAACATAATTGTCCAGCCCATCTGTATGCAACATCAATATCACCTCCAGCTGCTCAGCAGATTATGTCGGCCATACAAGTTATTCTTGGAAAAGATGGTTCTAATAGGGGTTTGTAGTGATCTCTCCCATTCGATACCTTCCAAATAGATATTTCTGATCTTCTTTATTAACTCGACCTGTGTGTTGATTTAGGAGCTCAGAAACTTGCAAGAATTCGTGAAAACAGCAACTTTTTCAGGTCAGAGCTGCAAAAAATGGGATTTGAAGTTCTTGGAGATAATGATTCTCCGGTGATGCCTATTATGCTTTACAATCCATCCAAAATCCCTGCATTTTCTAGGGAATGTCTTAAGCAGAACGTAAGATAAATTCCACTGGTGTGATCATTCTGTGGTATTATAAAGTTGATGAAAGAACTAATTCTTTTTTGCTTGACATAAATGTGGTCTGTAGGTAGCTGTTGTGACAGTTGCTTTTCCAGCGACCCCTCTACTTTTAGCAAGAGCACGCATATGCATATCTGCCTCACATAGCAAGGAGGACCTTCTCAAAGCCTTGGAGGTAATAAGTTCATATTTCTGGTTTACCTCTTTGTGGCATCTTACATGCTCTTTATGTGGTGTCTGTTGTACATGAGAATAATTTAAAATCGACGTCAAATCAAAATTTGTCGCATTTTGAACAAAATGGATATTGTTCGGTTTAGGTTTCAAGAGTTTATTTAGTTCAACCACAATCATATATAATGTGGTAGAGATTTTAGAGATGCCTTTCTAGCTTGTCGTCTGCCAGGAGGACTACATTTCATCCATCTGCTTAAAAATTATTAAGATTATTAATCCTTTGAACACCTGACTCTACATACCAACGAAAAGGGATGATATTGATATGAAGCTTACATTTGTTGTGGCGGTAGGTTATCAGCGAAGTTGGTGATTTGGTGGGCATCAAATACTTCCCCGCTGAGCCCCAGAAGCAGCATCTTGGCAAGGATGATGCCCTCAAGGTGGAATGAGGGAAAGACTGCGTCATATCTGCACCTAGCCTGAAAGTTTTGCTTTTGGTATTGATGGTTTACTGTTTTATGATCTGCCATGGATTATGATTATTCACTGTACAGATTCCTGTATAATTTAGTGAACCGGTTTTAAGAGAGAACAAAATCGTTATACATAGATATTGAATTATGTTTGTACGGAAAATGGAATTTATTGCCAATTTCTGTACATTTGTTAGCACAAAAACTTTGTCGAGGTCTCGTTGTATCATCGGCTCTTACTCTTTCTAAAACAGGCAAAATTTGGATGGCGACCCCACAAACTCCAGACACCAAAACTTACCAACAAAATCAATGATTATTCCACTCCTAGAACAAAGATTGTGAGTAATTTGTGATTTAATCTCACTAACCTCGAATAAATCTTCAAAAACCCATTTGGAAAATTTGATTCAAGACCCTGATCAAATTCAAAACCAGCAAACAAACTACTAGGTGTGGGAGAAAAAATGTACCAAAACGGCTCAAAAAAGCTGATTTGAGCTAGCTTCTTACACTGCCATGGCGGAAATTTTGTGTCTAAGTACTCAAAAAACTCTCATGTAAACCCCTTCCCTAACCTCTGAATTGCATAATACATTTTCCTTCTCGACCCAACTGCACTTATGCCCATATCCTTCAGATCTTCTATTGTCAACATTGGCAATACCTCTTCGTCTACTTCATGTATTTCGAACACAGGAGCATATCGGCTCAGCCCCAATCCGTCGAGCCAAATCCTCACCCCGTCTTCTCCACACCTCATTCTCACTCCATTGCTGGTTTTATCTTCTCTACACACCCAATTCATTGCGTCTGTATCGGATGGTTCAGATAACTCGACCGGTTCTTCTGAAACCCTAGCCATACTTGGTCTCCTGTTATAGAGCACCTCCCTTTCACTCCCATGGCCTCCCCCTGCTGCTAGATTTTCAAGTGAATTATTTGGACTCTGCTCTTTCAAGGGACTCCCTGAGTTCTCCATATCAAAGTCTCTGAAACTTTCGTCCGCTTCTTTCCCGCCGCTGGATTTTTCGTTGCCTCCGTCCAGTTTAGAAGAAATCCAATTTGATCTTACTCTCTTAGTAGACATTGATATCCTCTTTTTGGAATCTTTGATTCTCCAGCTCCCAATCGTGACGCTATCCAAATTTTCCTCTTTCTCCTCGCCGTCTAGGGTTTCTTGAAACTCACCCCCACCACTCCCTGAGCTCAAATTCGTCAACTGACGAGTCTTTGAGCTTTTTCCGGAGACATCAGAGTCCCTACGGTGATCCATAGAAATCCTCCAGTGCTTGCTCGAGCGGCGACTATGAGAATCGTAAGGTTGGTCTCCTCCAATATCGCCTAATCGGACGCTGGGCCGTCGCTGCCGCTTCGACGCGACGGCCTCAGAAGAGGCTATCACGACAGGTCCAGCTACACCGTTTATCTGACCCTCCGGTGGCTGAATCTCCGCCATCGGCGAAATTTAAAGCTCCTCCCACTAACTCAAAAACCCTATCCGCTGTACTTACGAAGAAAAATGCAGAGAAGGATAAGGAGAAAGAGGAAATGATGGTATTGACGAGTGGAAGTGGATGCTTCTGAGAGAAAAGAAGAAATGGATACAGATTCTTAGGGTAGAGAGAGAGAGAGAGAGAGAGAGAGAGAGAGGCTTGCAGATCCGAGAGGGAGAGGGAGAGGGAGAGGAAACGAGACAGTACCAACTCTAAACAGGAAGCGGGAGAGGTTAACGTTACTCCAAAAGCCCCGTGTCTCCGCCGCCGGACGGTGGACTATTGGTCCAGCCCACGTTCAGGTTCCGTTCTGCCCCGACAACGATCCAGCAAGGTGTAGCCCAAAAACTCGACCCGATTGCAACAGCCCAGTCTAAGATTTTCAGCCCAAATTTAGGTTTAGTCGTCCCGACCATTATTACACCGAAGTTCACTCAAAAATATGATCCAGTCACGTTCTGGTCTTAGCCCACATGTTAGCGTGCTAACGTTAGGGTCCCTTACAACAATCCCACAAGTTCAGGCCCGTACAGCAACAGCCCAAGGTCAGCACATGGACAAGGCGGACCCATTGAGCCAGAGGCCTGCACATTCGGGCTTGGAGCTGGGGATTGACATTAGGCTCGCCCTTTGTTCATGGCTACCTCTTTGAGGCATCGGACTGGACCATCACCTTCAAGTCTGATTCATCACCTTCGGGTCTGCAACATCCTCGGGTAGTGTTTCTGGGTCAGGGCATCATCTTCGAGCCTGGATCATTGTGGTCACGTCCCTCCGACACCCTGACCCAAGTGACCCTGTTAGTGCGCAAATATAATGCTACACCTGAATTTTGTACTCTTTTTTTTTTACAAAATAAAATAAACCGAGCAATCTCAATAGAAATTACAAGAGATTAAGCTATTTTCTCACTTGGACTTTGAGAAATTTTGGATATATTCATTCTCCGCCAGTTAAGCTAGCAATTCAAATATTAACCAACAGCAAGCTTTCAAGGTCTATTTATAACCACCAGCTCGCATGCAAATGAGGGCGCTCTAAGCATAATTGATTGAAGTAAGATTTCCAAACAAATGCAACTTTCTGATAAGTTATGGAGCCTTTGATCTAGCACACTGAAATTTATAATAATCACGAATACAAAACAAAAACCAACAATTTGAGTACTGACCAACAAAATTGAAATTTAATAGTAGCTGTCGCATTATGTAAACTCTGGCTTAGATGATGCCAATTTTGTTTGCCACGTCCAACGCATCATAATCTGGGGTCAGCCGAACATACGCCTTCTTAGTACCGTCAGGCCTGCAACCAAAAAGTCATTCAGTAAATATGTTCCTCATACACAACCAGTTGAAAGCCTCTCTTTTTTACTATAAAATGAACTGGCAAATGGAAAATGATGATCAAAGTATTCCATAACTGCAATGATTACTGAGGCATTAACTAATACTTTCAAATGATAAAGCTTACGTTGTTACAAGAAATCTATGAGAAAAATCCATATCATCCCTTAATAGAAAATTTTGGTTGTTATAGTGTACCTTATTAAGGTGTTCACTTTCTTGGTCTGAATGTCATACATCTTTTTCACAGCATCCTTAATCTTTTTCTTGTCTGCACGGATATCGACAATAAAAACTAGGGTGTTGTTATCCTCAATCTTCTTCATTGCAGATTCTGTGGTAAGTGGATATTTAAGAATTTGATATTGGTCCAACTTGTTCCTTGGAGGTGCACTGATCCGAGGATATTTAGGATTTCTATCTTTTTTCAAAGTCTTTGGCCTGTGGAAAGTTACGGAAGTTCGGATTTTTTTAGCCTTCTTCTTAAAGGTTGGGCCAGCTTTGACTGCCTTGGCAGTTTTCAATGCTTGAGCTTTTGGATCATTTTTTTTCGTCACATCACCTAAAGAAAAGAACATCTTATGCTCAAAGGATTCTAATTTCTAAAGACAAGCATCACTATTTCAAGTTAATGAAAGGACAATTAGAAAACATCTGTACACATGGATACTGAAAAGAGCTCAATCATATTCTTTATAAAATAGCATTAATTTAACAGAACAAAGAACATTC